>CAOLHI010004432.1:0-239901 GCA_948474755.1 Ctenosaura bakeri | reverse complement strand
CTACAAAGAGACTTACTGGCAAAGTGTGGACCCTCCAGTTGCTGTTGGAGTGCAACTCCTAGCATGGCTCACAATTGTCTATTCAGCCCACGGCTCCTGGGAATTGCAATCATAGAATCATAGAGTTGGAAGAGCCCACAGGGGCCATCCAGTCCAACCCCCTGCTATGCAGGAACACACAACAAAGCATTCCCAGCAAATGGCCATCCAGCCTCTGTTTAAAAACCTCCAAAGAAGGGGACTCCACCACACTCCAGGGCAGCAGACTCCATTGTCAAAATGCTCTTACCCTCAGGAAGTTCTTCCTGATGTTTAGGTGGAATCTCCTTTCCTGCAGCTTGAATCCATTGCTCCTTGTCCTAGTCTCTGGAGCAGCAGAAAGCAAGCTTGTTCCATCTTCAAATGGCATTTCTTCAAATATGTAAACATGGCTATCATGTCCCCTCCCAACCTTCTTTTTGTCAGGCTAAACATACCTAGCTCCCAAAGCTGTTCCTCATAGGGCATGGCTTCCAGAGTCTTCACCATTTTGGTTGCCCTTCTCTCACATGTTCCAGCTTGCTAAGTAGGAATCCCATGCTTTTCTGATTTGGTCAGGCCTCACTTGAAGGAATCCTGTGTCCAATTCTGGTCACCGCAACTCAGGAAGGATACTGACAAACTGGAACATTTCCAGAGAATGGTGACCAAGACGACCAAAGTTCTGGAAGCCATGAAGCCTTATGAGAAAGAACTTAGGGAGCTGAGGAGGTTTAGCTTGGAGAAAGGAAGACAAGAGAGAACCATCTATAAATATCTGAAGGGATGTCATGTAGAAGATGGAGCCAGACTGTTTTCTACGCTCTGGACACTAGGACTTGAATCAATGGGTTCAAATTACAAGAAACAAGACTCTGCCTAAATGTTAGGAAGAACTTCTTGACAGTAGGAACACTTTGACAGTGGAGGCTGGATGGGGATCTTTTAGGGCTGCTTCAGCTGTGTGCTCCTGCATGGCAAGGGACTGGACTAGAAGACCCTTGCGGATCCTTCCAATTCTAGGAATAATGGAGGAAGCTCTTGAATCGTGGAGAAAGAGGACATTTATTTATCGTTCCATTTTTGCTAATAGTGTTCTTCTTGTTGTTGTTTGGTGCCTTCCAGTCATTTCCCACTGACAGAGACCCTAAAGGTAAACCAATCATAGGGTTTTCCTGAGAAGATTTCTTATTCCAAGAGGGTTTGCCCTTGCCTTCCTCTGAGTCTGAGAGAATGTGACCTGCCCAAGTCACTCAGTGGGTTTCCGCGGATGAGCAGGGATTCGAACCTTGGCCTCCCAAAGACCTGGCCCAACAGTCAAACCACAACACCACAATTACTGGTTATCATCTTATGGATAGTTCAACCAAATATATAACTTCTATAGCATGTGAATACGCAGATGTGCTTGTTTTGTTGGACAGCAACGCCGGAGACCAACGTTTGACTTCCTGCTCGGCCGTGGAAACTCTCAGCCCCAGAAAACCCTGTGATAGGGTCGCCTTAGGGTCGCCCTGAGTCAGAAACGCATGGGAGACTTTGGAAACCAGAGCAGGACCAGGGGCCGTGTCCTGCTGTGTCTCAGGCAGCAAAGCGTCCATGTGTTACCCTGTATCATGGGGGTCCTGGGAGGGGCACCCAAACAACCAAACAACAACACAACATGGGGAAATTAACTCAAGCACTCTCTTAAGCTAGCGAGAGGCAGGATAACTCAGCAGGGATCTTGCAACCCTATGTTTACAGCGTCAGGTCAGAAGAGTAGGCAGACAAGTTTAAAAGTAACAAAATGATACCTTTATTAAGGGACAAACAACAAATAAGACACAGCATGCACACAGCTAACTAAGAAATAGAAGTGAGAGTTTCGGGGGGAAAATGGGTGATGCTGAACATGAGTCAGCAGTGTGATGCGGCAGCCAAGAAAGCCAATGCAATTCTCAGCTGCATCAATAGGAGTATGGTGTCTAGATCGAGGGAGGTACTGGTACCACTCTACTCTGCTTTGGTTAGACCTCATCTTGAATACTGTGTCCAGTTCTGGGCACCCCAATTCAAGAAAGACATGGTCAAGCTGGAGCAAGTCCAGAGGAGAGCAAGCAAAATGGTGAGGGGCCTGGAAGCCATGCCCTATGAGGATAGACTTAGAGAGCTGGGTATGTTTAGTCTGCAGAAGAGAAGGTTAAGAGGGGACATGATAGCCATGTATAAATATTTGAAGGGATGCCACGTAGAGGAGGGAGAAGGCTTGTTTTCTGCCGCTCCAGAGACCAGGACAAGGAGCAATGGATTCAAGCTGCAGGAAAGGAGATTCCACCTGAACCTCAGGAAGAACTTCCTGACAGTCAGGGCTGTCCAGCAGTGGAATCTGCTGCCTCGGAGTGTAGTGGAGTCTCCTTCCTTGGAGGTTTTTAAGCAGAGGCTTGATGGCCATCTGTCGGGATTGATTTGAGGGTGTTCCTGCAAGGCAGGGGGTTGGACTGGATGGCCTGCGTGGTCTCTTCCAACTCTACATTTCTATGATTCTATGATTCTATGATGCAACACGTTATCTCGTAGTCCTGGAGAGAAGTGGAGGTTGCACGGGAGGAAAGCTCAGCACGGTTCGCCGAGGGGAAAACTTAACTGGACAGGGCGGCAGCAAAGCTGGATGGAAGTCCAGGGTGATCCAAGGAATGCTCAGAATCAGGGGGTTTTTATAGGGTGGATTTTACCTACAGGCCATGCCACGCCCGGTGAGAACAAAGGGAATTTGGAGCTGGACAAAAGCGTTGGAAAAGGTCAAGTTTTACATGATGAGCTTAGCGCTGGACGACGATAGTATGACCAGTATGCTAATAGCTCAGCATAAAGGACTTGCCGGCTCTCGGCCGAGCGTCTTTGTGTAAAGTCACACTTAAGCAAGGTGTGTGCAAGAAAAATGGTCCCTGAAGCAATGAAGAGGCATTAAGCTGCCTGCCTCAATGGGGTCTGGAATGTCCCACCATTAACGGCCACGCCTGTTTACGTGCTCGTCCGGTGGCCTTTGCAAACACGTGGAGCAGGGTGGCAGAGAAAGGCCAAATGGAGGCCAAATAAGTTTGATATCAAGAGATATCTAGTGCTATCACCGGGCATATCATAACCGCAGTAAGACATGGACAGCCCCGGAGGCACAGAAGGGAGAGACAAAGACACGCACATACACACACTAGATGCCCCTTTTGCTAACTGCCGCCCCTTAATCAAAACTAGACTACTAGTCCCAAAAACTAGAGAGCTGGTCCCAAACCGGGTCCGAAGCGGCGCTCCTTTCTCCCACTGTTAGCACCAGCATCCCCTTACAGAGCTCTGCCAACGCCGCCGGAAGGGATGCCTTTCCACGCACCTCTTCAGGCCCGAACTTTCTCTTTCCAGCACAGCCAGAAGGAGCGGCTCTGGGTGCAAATTCCCCCCCATCCCTTCCCGGCCCAGGTGCGTCGGTGTGGACCTGCGCCTCCGTGCCGGACTCACCTGACGCGGCCCCTGGGAAGACGACGGTCCCGAACAAGCAAAGGAGCGCCCGGAGGGGACCCATGGCCGCCAGAAACGCCCCTCGCCTCTTCTATCTGCCCCGCCTGCCGGCCGCCCCCCCCCGGCCAGGAGAGAGAGACCCCCGATTGCCGAGGGGAAATAGTCCACCCATCCGAGGACCGCTGTGAAAGCGAAAGTGTCCTTTCCCTTTCCGGGACGGGGGGCGGGGGCGCCCCGGGAGGCTCCCCGCCCTCTACAGGTATTTCTGTTCTTTTGATGGGAAGCGAGCGGAGGGGCCGGAGGCCCCTTCGCTGCCCGAGGAAGGCAAGGCGCGCGCCCCCCGCCCCCGGGGGGCTTCCCAGGAAAGGCGGGGGGGCCCCGGGCTGCGGAGAAGGGCCGGAGGGAGCCCCGTTTCCGAACCGAAAGGCGGCGTCAGCGGAAGGAAGCCAACGCTGGGCGGGGAGGGGTCCGGGACCCCCGGGGGCTCCCCCGGGCTGAGGCCATGGGCGGAGGGGGACGGGGAGAGCGGGGAGGAGGGAGGCGGAGGACGGCCCGGGAAGGGCGAGAGCCCGGGCGGAGGGAACCAACTCTCTGCGCTCTTCGGCTTCAATCTGTAGCAACCGAAGTCATCGGAGGCCACGGAGGACAAGTGGCGGAGAAGAGGCACCCCCTCCGGCTGAGTTCAGGGGGCGCAAACTGGGGCCATTTCCGCACTAGGCTGTTATAGCGCGACGATTCCACTTTCAACGTCCTCTGGAATCCTGGGATCCGGCCGGCCCCTCCCGAAACTGCAAACCCCGGGATTCCAGAGGAGGTTGAAAGTGGAATCATCGCGCTATAACAGCCTAGTGCGGAAATGGCCTAAGTTTGCTCGGTGAGCTCGTTTTTCAGCGAAACTGAGGACAAAAGAGAAAAGGGGAAGGAGGAGGAAGAGGAGGGAGAAACCGGAGGATTTTTAAGGCAGCCCACAAAGAGGGATGGCAGAGGAGTAATCTAGTGGGGGCTTTCGTGGCCAATTTTGGAAAGTTGGAGGGTGTGTAAGGGAATTCCACCTGGTTCAGGCTCCCACTTCATTTTGTAGGCTTCAGAGACAGCATCGTTGGCAGTCCAAGTCAGGGTCTCTTTGTCAAAACTGAGGACTTCCTTCCCATCATAACTAAACTTGCTAGAACCTCCTTTGACTCCGTCTTCACTCCATGTGCAGCTGAAGATCCACTGTAAGGTATGAAGCCCTGAAAAAGAATTGCAGGGAGCGTGAGTGCGTTTGTGTGTTTGTATGTCTGTGTGTTAGTCTGAGGATGAATGGACAGATGTATCACCCACAAAACTGAACAATCAACCCTTCCAGCCCTCCCACCAGTTCGCTGGACTTAATCAGGAAGAGAGACTGAAGTTGGATGACTGTCTACCCACACATCCGATTCCAGGCTCCTGGTGAGAACCTACGAAGCAGCAGAGAGTTGGAAGGGACCCCAGAGGCCGCCTAGGCCAGCCCCATTCTGCCATATAGGAATACACAACAAAAGCACTCCAGAGAGACCCCATCCAACATCTGTTGAAAGAGCTCCAAAGGATGACAGTGAATCATCCTCCAAGGCAATTTATTCCAATGTCAAACAGTTGTCTCACAGTCAAGAATTTCTTCCTCATGTATTTTCCTGTTGCTTGAAACCGTTTCTTTGTGTTTTGGGTTAACCGTTAGTAACATCAGAGATTAGTAATTCTTAAAAGAATTTTCTATGTAGTAAGTATTTCCCTTTTTATAAAAGCAACAAAGAAAGTGAACTATTTTCCAGCAACACTTATTGCTATAATAAAAAATACCAAATCCTAAATTGAAAGTACAGAACAAGGACAAAAAACAAAACTATCTGTCATCAATTAATCTCCTCAATCCCTTCATCCAAACTTCAAAAACCATTTTCATCATAAAACGCAATTCTTTCTCTTACTTCTCTATCAGTTCCCCCCCAAAAAAGAAATCATATATAAGTCATCATAAATCATTTACATAAGCCATAAATCATAAAGCAATTTCATAGACAATAGTGTTGTCCTTTTACTTCTTTCCATTTTTCTTTCCCCCTAAAACAGAGTCTTATGTGGATAATCCTGAAAGGCTTTATATCATGAAGATTAATTCTTCTGATATAATCCACCTGGGAAAGATGTCTTTCCAAAATAGTGATAAATCTATCAAGAAATTATTATTCGCCTTTTTTCTAAAATAACTTCTTGTAGACTTACCGGCTGTTTGGCCTAAATTTTTCCAAAAGATTTGAAGTCAACATAATTTTGAGCATCCAACTTCAGTGTTGCTAGTAGAATTTCCTGACGGTCAGTGCAGTGGAATGTGCTGCCTCAGAGTGTGGTGGAATCTCCTTCTTTGGAGGTTTTTAAGCAGAGGCTGGATGGCCATCTGTTGGGAATGCTTTGAGGGTGTTCCTGAATGGCAGGGGGTTGGACTGGATGGCCCCTGGGGTCTCTTCCAACTCTACATTTCTATGATTCTATGATTGTGCCATCCTTTGTGTTCTTCACCTTTCCAAGATTGGATGTATTAATTCTTTCCATCATCTACTGTGCATTTATCTTCCCTTGAAGCACTTCCAGTTGTAGTACATCTTGTTTTTTGCTGAGGTCGCAAGTTAGTGTGTCTAAATTCATCCAGGAAATTCAAAAAATATTCAGGTTATCTCCTTAGTTTCCAAATCCTTTTATAGTTTGAATGTCACAGTCCAGAATTGAAGCCATGATAGTTTCTCTTCAGTATTTCCTGTATTTCTTATAACGTAAGAGTGCTTCTGATGTCACTCTGAAAAGCAGTACTGTCCCTTTAAGTGGCTTGCAAGAAGGCTTTAAAGTAAATAGGCAATAAAACTCCAAATGTTGTAGACAAAGGGCTTCTTGAATTCTTTAAGCATGAACAACAATAATCAAGTATTGTCCCTATGGGAGAGTGGATTCTTCAGCCCCCCCATAAACCAAAGTGCGAGAGTCTCCTGGAGCCTCAAGACTTCTTGTGGCCACTCAGTTTCCAAGTGGACGCATTACAGGTCCTGATTCTGGCTCTATGGAGTCTTCAGACTCCCGGTGAGTTAGGGAGTCCACTAGTTTGACAGAGAAGAACCGTCCTCACGCACAACACTCCAGAGGACAGCAGTCTAGCAGACCTCACTAGATCATGTCCTCCATTGACATTACTTAATATGTTTTTTTTCCCCCTAAATGGAAATAGTTTACACATAGTTGGATGTAATGTAGAGATGTACATATAAGTGACTGTAGGGCTCTAGGGATTCTGGCAACCTTCAAGAAGGGTTTGAAAATGAATTAGAGTTGGTATCAACAGAAGTAGAAGAGTCCTGTTGGAAATGCGTGGAAGGTGGGATGGTGCCAGACTGATGTGTTGAGATCTAGAAATGGAAGTCTGAATCAGAAAAGGAAGAAGTGGAGGCAAAGTTTGGGACCAAAGAAATTCAGAGGAACCACCGGCTTCCTCATGGTGAGCTGGTGTATGCTGGGTAGGGGGAGCATTGTGAGATCCAGAGCCCAAGGAACCCACGTGGCCAAGGTGCGGAGAACACTACCTGGGAAATTTTGGTGAGGCTTGTACAGCAGAGTGCCTAGAAGTCGCGGGTGAGGGATAATACTATGATGATGGCACGATGGGAAGTGGCAATAGCGGGAGTAGTTGACAGGACTGCGTTGGTGATGCAATGGTCCCCATTGGTGGTATTCGTACTCCTCATAGTCACTCTCAGAAAGGGGGGACCTGGGTACCCATAACAGGGGGATGACGAATAGTGTCAGCAATGCTGATCCTGATGCCTACATAGCTCCCAGAATCACATCCACTCTGATGGAGCACAGTGCGATGGGCATGACAACGTGAATTTCAAGGGTACCAACTCCATCAAAGTGGAGACAGAGGATCTTGTAGAATGTGCTGGCACTGGGCCACAGAACCTGGGGAAAGTGTTAAAGAAGCCTGTTTTGTTGGTTGTGCAGAGTGAATGTGAGAAGGAGACGCCAGTGTTTGCATAGGCAGGCCCCAGAAACAATTGAGGAGTGATCATGAAGGACTCCACTACTTCTGAAGCAGTAACTACTTGGATGACTTCAGGAGAGCTGTGCTGGGAAGCAATAGGTTCAGACTCTGTTGCTGAGTCTGAACCTATTGAAGAGGCGGCAGGGGTTCTGCCTCCAGTGGAGGAGCAGTAGTGTCAGTCTGTACCCAAGAAGGGGATTGGTTGGGTCTGGAGCCTCCTTGACCTTCTTTCTATCTTATGGCAACATCACTGAGAACAAGGCAGTGAAGCAAGTTCATGTTCCAGGAGCTGACCTGGTGTTGATGGGGCCTCAGTTTGGAATTCAACTTGTTGGGACTGTACAGATGGATCTGTGGTACTGTACCAACAGATTGTTAAAGAAGAGAGCTAAGCCAGAGGCTAGCCATTTCACTCCTCCTTTGGAAATTGAGTCCTGTGAGGATTGCTTGAAGACTTTGAAGCAATAGGAGGGACAAAGATCACGGGACCTAAAGTAGGAGGAGCACCCGTGGCAGCCGGGGCCTGCTCGTACAGAAAAGCCTTTAGTCTCAACAACTGATTCTTACATGAGTGCAAGACCCAATATTATGCCCTTCTTCAAGGCACAAAAGGCAACATGAATGCCTGTCAATCATTGGGGTCTTAGGGCCACAAGATGTGCAACTCTGAAAAGATCCAGAGGAAAAGTGGTAAACATGAGGCCATTAGAGAGACAGAATCACTAAGAAACAGTCCAAGGTTGAGGGGAAAACCAAAGTCTGCTAGAGAGAGAGAATCACTGAGAGAAAGTTCAAAGCCAGAGCCAAAACATTATCTGATAGGACAGAGGTGTCAAACTCTTTTTGCTTTTGCCCGCATCTCCTGGGAAAGGCGAGAACCTGGGTGGAGGGAACCAACTATCTTTGCTCTTTGATCGCAGTTTGTAGCAAGTGAAGTAATCTGAGGCTATAGAGGAAAAGTTGAGGAGAAGAGACACAGAAGCTGGGACAAGTTAAAAGCAGCTGAGAAAGAGGGATGGCAGAGGAGCAATCAGGACTTTCTCTGCCAAATGGGGAAAGCTGGAGGGTATGTAATGGGAGGAGGTTGAGGACAGACAGGTGAAGGTGGGAAGAGGGGAGGAGGAGTGAGAATCTGTTCCTGGGTTCTTCATTCTCTTGCCCAGGTGGATGCATGTGCCCTTAAAGTCGCCTGATGCTTTATGGCGACCCCAGGAATTCCATAGGGTTGACATGAACTAGGACAGCTGGGGAATACCGAATCAGCCCTTACTACCTTAACCCTATGTCTTCTCCCTTCCACACCCCCTTTTAGTGCTTTCTACTTGTTCCAGTTGCTGTTAATTTCCTATCCGGCACTAGTCTTCTTCTATGATAATGTAACCTCTAAATACACCAACATTTTTTGCAAATAAACTCTAGTGCCTAAAGACACACATATACATTTATTTGTTTTAGTTGCTGGATTCATGCTTCTTCTTTCTCCACAAAAGAGATATCAGGCAGGCTCACAGTAATTTTATTTATTTAAATATTCCATGCTTCATCATGATATATCAGGGCATGATATCTTCCAAAACAAAAGCAACAAACATTAAATAAAAGAAACACAGAGTCATGCGGCACACTGAAGGCAAACAGATTGTACATGACTCTGTTATTGAATTAGGATAGTGACCTGTGCCATTGCAACTCACTCTTTAGGGCACTGCAGAGGTCATAATTCAACACCATAGTGATTCAAACCCTCCCCCCCAAAATTCCCTTTTCTCAGCTGTGACTCCACCAAAACTGGCCATTTCATAGTTGCTGGGAAGCAGCGGTGAGGCATCTGGCCATGATTGTCCTCCATAACCTGCAGAGGACTCCAAGAGGTCCCTCTGGATGGCTGTCACCACCCGCCCAGTGCTAGGAAAATAGCTGGACACTTCTGAAGGGTTCAGAGGTGACACGATAGCCATGTTTAAACATTTGAAGGGATGTCATACGGAAGATGGAGCAAGCTTGTATTCTGCTGCTCCGGAGACTAGGCCACTACGGAACAATGGATTCAAGCTCCAAACAAAGAGATTCCACCTAAACATAAGGAAGAACTTCCTGATGCTAAGGGTCTTTCAACAGGAGAATCTGCTGCTGCCTCAGTGCAGTGTGGTGGAGTCTCCTTCTTCTTTGGAGGTTTTTAAGGAGAGGCTGGATGGCCATTTGCTGGGGGTGCTTTGAGTCTGACTTCCTGCATAGCAGAAAGGGATTGGACTGCATGGCCCTATCCCCCCATCTCCACATGACATTCTTTCAAATATTTAAACCTGGCTATCACATGCCCTCTTCACTTTCTCTTCTCCAGGCTAAACATTCCCAGTTCCCTCAATCGCTCCTCACAGGGCTTCATGGTTTCCAGAACATCTAAAATGTAGCAAATTGTCTTGGGAAGGTTAGATTAAAAACATAAATCATTAGAACAAGGTAAAAATATATGAAAAACAGTAACAGTTAAAACCACTTGAAAAACAACAGTTCCATGAGACTATCATAGCTATGTCTCATAGCTAGGCCTCCCAATGGAAGAAGAAGTAAATTAAATTAAAAACAATAACAAAAGAATACAGTTAAACCCTGGAATAAAATGTGGTATATAAAATTGTCAAGGGAGTAGCTAAAGGGGCTGGAACCACAAAGGTGGAAAAAAGTAAGTTCACAATAGCTACAAAAGACAAGCACACTTGAGCACAAATTGTAAAAAAACATCCCTTTTAAAAGAGAAAGGTGGGGACGAGAAGATTTTTCTGCCATTCTTCTCTCCTGTCATTGTTAATTGAGTGCAAACCACTTTTACACTTTGCAGCAACTGAAGTAAGCTGAGGACAGAAGGGGAAGGTGGGAGGAGGAGGAGAGAGAAACTGGGCCATTTTAAAGACAGCAAAGGAAGTAGGATGGCAGAGGAATAATCAAGGCTGTCCCAGCCAGAGCAGGATTGTGGAAGGCATGAAGTAGACTTGTAGTAAGCCACACGGTGAGATTTAAAAGCAGGTGGGAGCTGTGTAGGAGCATGGACGATTTCTGGGTAAACCTCCTTCTGCTATTCCCCTCATGGACTTCAAGACCTATGAAGCTGCAGAAATAAACAGAGAGAGGTATGAGGCCCAAGCATGCATCTTTCCATCCACTGGTGCTCTATGCCACACACTCTCAAATAAAGCTTTCAGCTAACAGGGACAGTAAAAAGAGGGGAAGGGGCCTGCACTCAACCCAGAACAATTCCCCCAGACAGGCCTGGTAGAGAGGAGGGAACAATTCCATGCACGCATCCTTCCCTTCACAATGGCTCTCCGCCATGCCACCCTAAATACAAACCAATCCTTTGTCTAACTTGTTTTAATTTTTGGCTGCCTTGACTCCCAGTATTGAAAAAAAAAATGAGTGCCAGGATGACCACGCATGCACAGGAGGTCTCCTGCCTTTCCACACCCCAGGGCTGCTTCAGATGGAGAGGGGAGAGCCTGGGCAGAAAGGAGGAGGCACGCATCCGTCTTTTCCCGCCTTTCAAATCACCCATGTCTGATGCCTGTGGGATTGGTTTGTGCACTAAGACAGAACCAGAGGAATGTGGATCCCAAAAGAACTCTTCTTTTGCAGAAGAGGCAGGTAGCTACATTTAGGATGTCATATGGAGGATGGAGCAAGCCTGTTTTCTTCTGCTCTAGAGACTGAGACACAGCACAATGACTTCAAACTACAGGAAAAGAGATTCCACCTAAACCTTAGGAAGGATTCCCTGATGGTAAGCACACTTGGACAGTGGCATACACTGCCTCAGAGTGTGGTGGAGTCTCCTTCTTTGAAGGTTTTTAAAGAGAGGCTTAGTCATCAGAGGTTTGTTAGGAATGCTTTGATGGTTGCTTCCTGCATGGCAGGCGGTTGGACTCAATGGCCCTTGTGGTCTCTTCCAACTCTAGATTCTATGACAATAGATGTGGGGCGGGGGGGGAGGAGAAGAGAGAGAGAGAGAGAGAGAGAGGGAGGGAGGGAGGGAGGGATAGATAGATCTTCCACAGTTTCACAGTCCACCCAACCACAGATCATTCCAGGGTTATCAGACATGAGGCTGGAGAGAGACTGAGGATCTGAGAGATGAACAAGCAGGAGTGCTGCAGCCGCTGCCTCGAAGGCAGAAGCAGGCAACTGATGGCCAAATATTTGAGGTTTTGGAGGGTTTCCAATTTCCGGATAAGGGATACTCAACCTGCATTGGAATGCACGGATGTTCAACTCAGGGGTGCCATTCTGTTTGGATTCTGGTCTGTCCGGCTGTGGGACAGAAATGCATTTCTTTCTATAAAGCTAGATCCCTTGTTCACAAAGATTGCTCTTCTGATTTTTCCTGGAGTGCCAAACAGCTGCTGCTGGATCCTGCCCTTGCTGATCAACTTAATTTCTCACCTTCACTCCCTCTCTCTCTGTGTCACTCACTCACACACATGCACGCACATGCATATGATGCCACAATTGTACATTTCCACAAAGGAAGGGTGCTGCCACTTACTTGGTGTCGCTCTGTAACCCTCAAGTCGTTTTCCTGCAAAGAGAATGAGAAGGTCAGACCTGAAAGTCCTCCCTTGGCCCTGCTCCCTGTGACAGACAACAGACGTATGTATTGTATTATTCATTTCATTTTTGCCTGCCTTCCCTGTGTTGTAAAGGAAAAGGGCTCAAGCCATTGCTAAAAGCAAAGAAACAATTTGCTCTCTGTCACACAAAAGATGGAGAGAGCTTATTTTCAGCTGTTCCAGAAGGCAGGACTTGAGCCAATGAATTCGGATGACAAGAAAGGAGATGTCAACTATTACATTAGGAAGAACTCTCTTGTAGCTAAGAGCCCCTGGATGCTGGAACACGCTCCCTTGGAAGCGGGCAGGCTCTCCTTCTTGTGGGGTTTATTGGAAGATTTCAGTGCCTGCCTCTAAAGGATATGATTCAATTGTGGACTCATGATATGGCAGGGGCTGGATCAGATGGCCCTTGGAGGTCCCCTCCAACTCTAGGCTTCTACAGATGAAAGCCCAACAGATCAGTTGTACGTTCTGAGGCCCTGAATGTTGCCAAACTGAGGAGAACCCAAAGCATCACTAAAAGAAAAAGCTAGATTATTCCAACAATTACATCTGCCTTGAGATTGGGTAAATTCAGTTTGGATGCCCCTGATTATCTGAGGCCTTAAAGCAGGCGTGGGTGACTGTGGAAGTCCACAGAGAACCCCCCACCACAACCCTGCCCATGCAAAAAGTAAAATTTAAAAAATATTGCTTCTAAATCCACGCAAATGTTCCAGTGGTGGTGGTGGGGATTTTCACCAGGTTTTTAGGTCTTCCCAGGCAGTTTTAAACCTGGGAGAGGCCCTTTCATTTAATAACATGAAATGAGCAAAAGTCACTTCCTGTTCACTTCCTATTCCAAAACGAAGGTCTCTCCTGGGTATAAATTGGCAAGGGGTGTGTGTGTGTGTGTGTGTGTATGTGATTGAAATTACTTCAGTCCCGCCATCATCACAGTCTTACTTGGTGATGACATGGGCAACAGGGTCTTCTCAGTGGCTGCTCTCTGGCTGTGGAACTCCCTGCCACAGGAGCCTGGGCAAGGCTGGAACCATCCCTGCTCTCCTTTCCTCGGCAGGCAAAGACATTCTTGTTTTTGTTTTCGTTTAATAGCTAAGCAGGGAGCCTTCTTAGAGTGTATGTCTTTATTTATTTTTTTCACTTTTTTAAAACTCATCCTATACTGTTTTGAATGTGATGATTTTAACTGTTTTTTAAAAAATATTATTTTCAGGTTTTAATTAATAGTTATGTGTGTGTGTGAGAGAGAGAGAGAGCGAGAGCGCCACAGTGGGTCCTGTTCTGGGAGAAAGGGAGAATATAAACGAAATAAATAAACTTTCCACCAACCCCCTACAGGGGCAAAACATTTTGGGGTAAAACACAGGCTTATTGTTAAAAATATTTTTTTTTAAAAAAATCAACATTTTTGACCCCTTCAGGGATCGACATTAAATGGCCACACTCCCCTGCCCCATCTTAAATATGCGTTTAATTTTTATTTAGAATCAAAGAATCCTACAAGTTGGAAGAGACCCCAGGGGCCATCCAGTCCAACCCCATTCTGCCACGCAGGAAGACACAAATAATTTACCAGATATTTATAGAATATATTTGAAGTGTTTCTGTAAGAGAAACTGTTGGGTAGCCCTCCATATTTTAGTTATGGGACATGTAGTAGGAATTAATTAGGAGCTTGGTTGTAACAAGGTATGAGAACCAGAGACCGTTAGATAAACAAAGCTAGGAATGTAGTGATAAGCCCTGCCAGACTAAACCAGAACTCCAAGGTCTCTTGTGGGCGGGATGAGAATCTCTTTGCTTTTAATGTTTTGGATTTTGCTAATTGCCTCCAGTTTGCTCACTGAAGCCCTGTACTATGTATCACGCTCCTAATAAATAGTGTATTTGCACTGTTATATTTGTGTGTGTGAATTTGGTTCCTGAGAGAAACACTTTAGGAAGAACTTCCTGATGATAAGAGGGGTTCAATAGTAGAATGTGCTGCGGCCTGAATGGGGTGTGGTGGGGTCTCCTTCTTCTTTGGAGGTTTTTATACAGAGTCTGGGTGGCCATCTGTCAAAGGGAGTGTTTTGATGGTGTCTTCCTGTGTGGCAGGAGGCTGGACTTGAAGGTCCTTGTGGTCTCTTCCAGCTCTATTATTCTAGGAGAAACAGTATGTCTTTTTACTGGATTGTGAATCAATCCAGAATTGGAGGAGTCTTTGGGGTAGAAGGTGGCAAGCTGTAGATGGTACAAAATCTGTTGGTTGGGTTTCTGGCCTCCCACAAGAGCTAGAATGGAGGCTCCCACAAGAGCTCCTCTCTTTCCGGATGAGATTTGGAGGCTACTTACTGATATAGATGATGAGCCCAGCCACAAGGAGGATGGTAGCAACAATGGCACCCAAGACACCACCTACGAGTGGCCATGGGGAACCTGAAACAGGACACAGAGCAAAGCCAAAGCCATTGGTAGGAATTTACACTCCAGATCAGACTTAAAATCTGAGTGGGGGGGCAGCACCCACAGAGCCAGCCAGGGTGAAACTCAACACTCAACCCACTACACCACACTGACACTCAAGATTTCTTCAGTGGGGTTTTGCTATTGTTGTCTTCGCAGGCCAAGAGAGTGTGCCTTGTCACTTGGTGGCCGCCCATACCTCCTAATCTTCTCCTCCCTCCAAAGTAGACCTGTTCCTCCCCTCCTGTCCAGCATTCACTCACCGTCCTCCTCCCATGTCACCTCTAGAGGTTCTAGAAGGCTATCATGCTCCACATGGCACCAGTAGTGGTCCCGATCCTTGGCATCAATCTCAATGCTGAGCCAGGCATGGTAGGTCCCATCGGCACTGGGGAGGATGCCACCATGCTGGGTTTCTTGTTCCATAACTTCCCCATCCTTCCTCCAGGTGGCTTCAATCTCTTTGGGGTAAAAGCCATGGGCCCTGCAGATGAGGGTCTCTCGGCCGCCATAGCCCATCTTGCGGGTCACTGTCACCACTGGGGTCTCTGGAAAAATGGCAAAGTTGGAGTGAGTGAATCTCCAAGTTCTCCTAGAAATTATTGGAGGCCTAGCTTGGATTGTGTCTTCTGCATGGCTGAATGGGTTGGACTGGACGACCAGTTGGGGTTGGACTTGACTTCTTACTCTAGGATCCTATGAGATTCACATGCTACCCTACTTTCGTAACTGTTTCAAAAATGTTGGGTTTATGCCAGTGCTGACTTATGTCTCTCCAACATCCTGGACAGCTTCTTGAAAGTTTCAATCGAAAGTCAAAGATGATTTACAGTAGAAAAGAACATCAAAAAATTTGAAAAATTCCTATCAAAATGTCTTCACCCAAAGTAGCTTTGTACTCCTAACTTCAGTCATCACAGAAATAAAGTGGTTTCACTCTTACTCATGATGTTACATTTAGAACTGTTGTAAGCTTCTGCATACAAGGTAACTTGTCACAGGTAACCTCTTCCACTCACAGTGTTGTACCTTGAAAGCTCTGGTCTCCAGATTTGAATATCACACATTTGCAAGTATGCCTCCAAGAGACCAACAGTTCCACCAGGCTTGTATTGGGTGGGTTCCTATTCCTGGCCAAGCCCCAAGCCCCATCCTCACCTCTCCTCAGAAGAGTCTCCTTCCCATAATCGAGGTACTTCTGCAGCCACTCAATGCAGTCCTCCTCCAGGAAGGTCTTCCGGCCCTGGGTCCAGACACGGTCCGCCTCCCACTTCCTCTTGGTCACCTGGGCCTTGGCGTCCGCTGCTGTCCAGGTGAGGGTCTCCTTGTCCAGGCTGAGAAAGTCCTTCCCATCATAGCCAAACTGAGAGAGTCCTCCTTTACGCCCATCCTCCCTCACTTCACAGCCATGCATCCACTGCCAGGTGTGAAGCCCTGGAAGAAACAGGGAATCGTAGGGAAAGAACGAGACTGTGAGGTTGTAGTGAGTTGCAAGGATCTGTGAAATGGCAGGAATGCAAAGTACAGTGCTTGGTGTGAGAAGCTGGAGAAAGACTGAGGATCTAAGAGAAGAGGATAGAAGGGAGCTGATACCTGTATTCAAAAACAAAAAATACAGCACTGTAGAGGAGATATCCAGGAAGCCTGCCAGCCACCTGCTTCCTCCTTTGAGGCAGTAGTTGTAGCATTTCTGCACATTAGTTTGCAGGCTCCCTGGAGTTCTCCTGTACTGAACCGTGTTTTATGTATATGCAAATACAGGCACTCCAAAATCTGAAAAAATTCAAACTATGAACACTTCCGATTCCAAGCATTTCAGATAAGGGATACTCAACCTTGTGCATTACGCTTTTTTTTAACCTTGTAATTTTTAACTGAACTGTCATTTGTTGGCTAACTTTTGTGTGAATAATTTTTTAAAACCATTCCCAGTGTCTTTATATGTCTGCAAGCTGCTCTGGATGCAGCATTAGGAGAACACTGGGATGGAAACTTATCCAAATAAATAAATTTTCCCTAACGTTTAGGTCGAATCCAAACAAAAGATGACACTTTCAGAGAGTCCGCTAACCCTGCCCTTCTCTTAGACTCACCCTGGCTGTGGTTGAAGCGAGTCCAGAGGCTGACCCGGAAGTACAGCTCCCAGCTCCGCGAGAGCTGAGTCTGCCAGTCCCAGTACTGGGCGTCGTCTCTTTCCACCTTTCGGATCCAGGAGACTTGAGGCAGATCCCTCCGGGTCTTGCTGTCGTAGCGAACGAACTGCTGATCATCCAAGTAGCCCACGATGGTGAAATCGGGAGGGCCCCGGCTGGGCTCAGAGACCCCCGTGAAAAAATAGTGCAGGTGGTGGGACCGCCCGGAAGGAGCTGCAAGAGGAGAAAGAGAAGGGGCAGAGTTAGGGAAAGAAAGGCTTTTCAGCTGCCCTTCACCGTGGCTATTGTGCTCCTGCTAAAAAAAATAACAATAAACAGATTGTGTAGATATAGCCTGAGTGTCCCTTATCTGGAAATCTGAAAATGTTCAAAAAACCTTCAAAAACTAGAAATTTTTGCTACTACCCATCTGTTTCTGCCTTCAGGGCAACAGCTGCTGTGCTCCTTCTCCTTCATCTCTTTTAGTGGGAGAAGAACAAATCACCCAAGGCCACCCAGTGGGTTTCCATCACTCAGCGGGGATTCCAACCTGGCTCTCCCAGAATCCTGGTCCCAAACCACTACTCCGCACTGGCTCTGAGTGAAGGTTAGGTCCAGCATATCTTGCTCTTCACCAGACCATTGCATCACTGGGGCTTGAGGAGAGATCAAGTTGCTCACTTCGAAGGAAAACACAGATGGCCAACCTGCTGCTTCACCACACTGGCCATCACCTGCCACGCACCTCCCAAGGCAGCCATTAACTGACCTGTGTGTGGGGGGGTAAAGACAGCAGAAAAGCGTCCCCCACATTCCTATAACTGGATGTGCACCCCAAAGAATGACATTGGTGTTGTGGGTCCAGTTAAAGGAACCTAGTGATAGAAATATGCTGAGGACAAAGGAAGAAGGTGGGACGAAGACAAAAAAACTGGGACGTTTCAAAAGAAGATTAAAAACTGGGAGAGCAGAGGATTCATCCTCAGGACTCTCCATGCCGGATGGGGACAGTTGGGGGTCCCTGGAGCAGAAGAAAATATACTTGCTCCATCTTCCATAGGACATCCTGATCTAAAAATGTCCATGATGGCCCCTCTGAATTCTCTCTCCTTCACGTTAAAAATCCTCAGCTCCCTAAGCTGCTCCTCAGGGGGCTTCCTGGTTTCCAGGCCTTTGACCATTTTGGTCGCCCTCCTCCAGACACCTTTCAGCTTGGGACGGTCCTCCTCCAAGTGGGCTGTGACCAAAGCAGAGCAGGGGGGACTATCCCTTCCCTTGACCAAGACACTGCACTCCCATTAAGAATGGCATTGTTTATTTTGGCTGCCACATCGCACTCCGACTAGTGATCAGCTCCTGTTCTGCTAAGACTGCGAGATCCTTTTCACTGGTTTTGTCACTTTTGATGTGGTACTGTTGGTGAGGACCCCCAGATATCATTTTTATATCAACTAATTCGCCCTGAGCTGGACTGGTTTTCAGTCACCCCACTCCATGTGTTTGTGAGGTTCTCCGGACAAGCACGGACAGAGTGCAGCCGCTAATGGTTTTGCATTCCAGACCCTATTGAGGCCAGCCACTCAAGCCTTGCTCATAGCTTCAGGGAACTTCCAGCCTCTCACTGCACAATAGCCGCGCGGCTCTCAGCCGAGCCATTCTTTTATGTTGGGCCATCAACATACCGGCCACGCTATTGTCATCAAGAGCAAATCCAATCATGTAAACTTGACCTTTGCCAAATCCTTTGTCTGGCGCCAAAACTCCTTTTGTTCTCACCTAGCTTGCCATAGCCGGTAGGCACAAAGTCCCCTATAAAAACCCCTCATTTTCAGTCGGTCTTCGGACTACTTTGGACTTCCACCCTGCTTTGCTGCCAGTTGTCTAAGGAACTCCCCTCAGCTCCCCGCGCTGAGCTTTCTTCCCCAGATCCCCACTTCTCTCCAGGACTACGAGACCAGGTGTCGTATTGCCTACCCTTTGCAACTCCCGTTTCTGTTTCCCAGTTAGTTAGTTTATGACTTGTCTTTCGGGTTTTTGTCTTTAATAAAGAATTGTCTGTTATTTGGAAAACCTTGTCTAGCCGCTCTCTGACCCGCCGCTGTATACATTGGGTTCAAGATCTTGTTAAAGTTACCCTGCCTCTCATAAAATCATAGAAATGTAGAGTTGGAAGAGACCACAGGGGCCATCCAGTCCAACCCCCTGCCATGCAGGAACACCCTCAAAGCACTCCCGACAGATGGCCATCAAGCCTCTGCTTAAAAACCTCCAAGGAAGGAGACTCCACCACACTCCGAGGCAGCAGATTCCACTGCCGGACAGCCCTGACCGTCAGGAAGTTCTTCCTGAGGTTCAGGTGGAATCTCCTTTCCTGCAGCTTGAATCCATTGCTCCTTGTCCTGGTCTCTGTAGCGGCAGAAAACAAGCCCTCTCCCTCCTCTACGTGGCATCCCTTCAAATATTTAAACATGGCTATCATGTCCCCTCTTAACCTTCTCTTCTGCAGACTAAACATACCCAGCTCTCTAAGTCTATCCTCATAGGGCATGGTTTCCAGGCTAATTCCCCCCCCCAATTGGTATTTATAATTGGCAATCTGGGCGCCCCTCCGGGGACCCCCCAACAGACAGGGTAACAGTTTCCCCCTCCTGACCCGTGGTGCCCAGAACTGGACACAGGATTCCTCCAGGTGAGATCTGCCCCAAGCAGAGCCTGGACAGCGGACCCCTGTTGATGCAGCATTGAGAGCAGAGAGACTGGGGCACGCAGTCCTTTCTATCCACGCAATCTGTCCTCAGAGCGGCACCCTCTAGTCACAGGCATTTGGGGACAAAAGTTTCCAAAATGCTAAGAACGCAGGGTGCTGGAGGGAGCTGGCGACCCCTCCCCAAACGGCCACCGTCCCCTCCTGGAGAGAAAGGAAGCTACAGCAACCCGGTGGTGGTCGATCAGGAAAGGACGCACAGCATGGAGGGAGAAACCGGGTCCCTGCCCCAGAGAGCTTACACAACAGAAGAAGCTGGGGGGGTCCCCCTGCTCTCTTCCAGCTGGGATGACACCAACGTGGAAGCTTGGAAAAAGTACTTTTTCAGAGAAGGCGACGAGTCAAGAGCTCCCTGGATTCACCAGACTTTGGAGGCGTTACTGGGGCAGACCCTCCGGACGCCGCCGCAGAGGGAACTTTCCCAAGCCCTCCCCTTCCCCGCCTGGGTCCCAACCCCTTTCCCGGCCCCGATCCGGATTCAACTCACCGCAGCCGCCGCCCTCCTCCAGCAGGAGGGCCGCCGCGGCCCCCAGGAGCCAGAAGCGCCAAGGGACGGGACTCATCCAGAGACGCCGCCCCGCGCCCCGCGCGCCTCCCGCCTCGTCCCCAAACAGCCCCCGCCGAGATGCGGAAGACGCAGCCGGCCGCGTCCGCGTCCCTTAGCCAATGGAAAAATAACCCCTCCGGATGCCGTGACGTCAGTTGCCAGGCAGATCTGGAGCCGGAGCCCGTCCAAACTTCGCGGAAGTCACGCGGCTGTTGCTCGATTGTGGGGAATTTAAAACCTGGGCGGTGCTCCGAACATTTTGACTCCGGGGTTGTGTTTTTCTTTTTCTTTTTTTTTTAAATGCCCGCCCTGCCGCAAGGAAGAAACAGATCTTTTCCGTGGGAGAGAGACCTGCGAAAGGACGCACAGCATGGAATTTATTTTTTTATTTTAAGAATTTATTTTATGTGGAAGAGAGTGTTACAAACAGAAACCGGACTCAACACCCAGGGGCTGTGTTTGCGAAGCGCCTTTATTAATTCTCTCTCTCTCTCTCTCTCTCCTCTGGCCATTTCCGCACTAGCCTGTTATAGCGCGATGATTCCACTTTCAACATCCTCTGGAATCCTGGGGTTTGCAGTTTCGGGAGGGGCCTCCCGAAACTGCAAACCCCAAGATTCCAGAGGAGGTTGAAAGTGGAATCATCGCGCTATAACAGGCTAGTGCGGAAATGGCCTCTCTCTCTCTCTCTCTCTCACACACACACACACACACAAAAGCAAGCCATATTTTGCGAGCTGTGAACTCCTGCAGTTTGGGTTCCTAAACTGGCTTCAGGGATTCCCTTTTAGCTCCACAGTAATTGCACTATCCCAGTTTAGTGATGGAAATCTTGATTAATCCTTGGCCATCTCCCCTTTCCAGCCGCTTCTAAAATGTCCTGGTTTCTCCCTCCCTTTGCCCTCAGCTCACTTCAAGTGCTGCAAACTGAGTTTGGGGCGAAAAAGTCCTTTGTACCAAGCAGGGGAAAGAGGAGAGGAGGGGTTCTCAAATTCCAGGGCTTCTCTGTTTAAAAGACTTATTTAATGCATTTTTTTATTATTATTATTTATTTGTATCCCGCCTCTCCATATGGATCCAGGCGGCAAACAGCATGCATTTCTATACATGCCCCCAACAAGCTGGGTACTCATTTTACCGAGCTCCGGAAGGATGGAAGGCTGAGTCAACCTTGGAGCCCAGCAGGATCGAACTCACAACCTTGTGGCTTGCAGTACTGGCATTTAACCACTGCGCCACTATTGCCTTCTCAGGTGATGAACAAGTAATACGAAGATAAAAACATCGTTCAACACATTAAAATACTCCTAAAATCAGCAGTTGAGAAACAATCTTAGAATCCAGTTTGAAACTGTTAAAACAGCAATATCAAACCTTGAAAGCCACAGGGAGCAGCACTGTTTGGGTGGTGGGGCCAGCCAAGCTTCCTTGGGCAAGGAGTTCCACAGTTGAGGGGATGCGACAGAAAAAGCCCTGTTATATGGACCCACCAACCTAAATTCATGAGCTGCTGGAGCATGCAATGGGGCCGAAGACCTCACGTTCCTGGCAGGCTCCAAAGGAAGGAGGCATTGGTCTTTCAGATTCCTCAGCCCAAGTCATTTAGGCTGTCCCCTCCCGAAGCTGCAAACCCCAGGATTCCATAGGATGTTGAAAGTGGAATCATAGCACTAGAACAGGCTAGTACAGAAATGGGCCTAGATACAATACTCCTATTAACGACCCTAGAATCATAGAATCATAGAATCATAGAAATGTAGAGTTGGAAGAGACCACACGGGCCATCCAGTCCAACCCCCTGCCATGCAGGAACACCCTCAAAGCACTCCCGACAGATGGCCATCCAGCCTCTGCTTAAAAACCTCTGAAGAAGGAGACTCAACCACACTCCGAGGCAGCATATTCCACTGCCAGACAGCCCTGACTGTCAGGAAGTTCTTCCTGAGGTTCAGGTGGAATCTCCTTTCCTGCAGCTTGAATCCATTGCTCCTTGTCCTGGTCTCTGGAGCAGCAGAAAACAAGCCCTCTCCTTCCTCTACATGGCATCCCTTCAAATATTTAAACACGGCTCTCATGTCCCCTCTTCACCTTCTCTTCTGCAGACTAAACAGACCCAGCTCTCTAAGTCTATCCTCATAGGGCATGGCTTCCAGGCCCCTCACCATTTTGGTCGCCCTCCTCTGGACTTGCTCCAGCTTGACCATGTCCTTCTTAAATTGGGGTGCCCAGAACTGGACACAATATTCAAGATGAGGTCTAACCAAAGCAGAGTAGAGTGGTACCAGTACCTCCCTTGATCTAGACACCATACTCTTATTGATGCAGCCGAGAATTGCATTGGCTTTCTTGGCTGCCGCATCACACTGCTGACTCATGTTCAGCTTGTGATCTATGAAGACTCCTAGATCCCTTTCACACGTACTGCTATCCAGCCACGTGTCCCCCATCCTATATTTCTGTATTCCATTTTTTCTACCTAAGTAGAAACGCTTCTCTCCGTTGAATTTCATTTTGTTAGCCTTGGCCCAGCTCTCCAGGTCATTTTGAATTTTGATCCCGTCCTCTGGCGTATTAGCAACCCCTCCCAATTTGGTGTCATCTGCAAATTTGATGAGCATGCCCTCTATTCCTTCATTCAAGTCGTTGATAAAAATATTGAACAGCACTGGGCCCAGGACAGAACCCTGTGGCACCCCACTAGTCACTTCTCTCCAGGATGAAAAGCAGCCATCCGTGATCACCTAGACCCTAGAATCACATTGCCTTTTTTTAGTGCCACATCACACTGCTGACTCATATTCAGCTTGTGGTCTACTAAGACTCCCAGATCCCTTTCAGTATCCACTAGTCCAGTGGTTCTCAACCTGGGGGTCGGGACCCCTTTGGGGGTCGAACGACCATTTCACAGGGGTCGCCGCTCCTCAATCCTGTCCCCCCTTTTAAAAGAAGGTGGCCTCACAGCCAATGGGAGCAGTGCTTCTGAGACCCCTGCGCTGGGAGGAGGGGAGAAGAGGCATGCTGGGCGTTTCCCTGTCTTTCCCTGCCTGGTGGGAAAGCACTGGAGGAGCCTGAGGTGGAGCCGGAGGTGCGGAGAGCGGGAGGAGAGAACTGGAGCCTGAATGTTAAGGCAGAGGTGAGGACACCAAGAGGAGAGAGCTGGAGCCGGAGCGTTAAGGCTGAGGTGAGGAGAGGAGACCTGCAAACCCCAGGATTCCATAGGATGGTGAAAGTGGAATAATAGCGCTATAACAGTCTAGTGCAGAAATAGCCAGGATGACTTTCTCCTCTCGCTTTTGTTGTCCATGGACCCTTGGCGCTTGCCACACGCACGTGTTGTGTTCTTCGCCCTGACTGTCTTGCATTCCTCGCTTTTTGTATGTTCAGCGTCCGCACTCCCTTTAAGGGAGAGAGGGAGGGAGTGAAACAAAACGCATCTGCTTATGCCGCCGCCGTCTTTCCTCTCTCCCTGTCCTTTCCTCCCTGCGCCTTGTGTAAAATGTGGGCTGTTTCGGCTTTGCCTTTGGGAGTGGCTGGCTTTTTGAACTGTGGAAACCCAACATTCAGAACTGGAACTACTGCCTTAATTCTGGCATTGATGGACGCTTTCTGTGCTTAAAAAAGGGGGGAGGGTTACAAGTTTTTAGGCATTAGAAGTCTATCCAGAGCAGTGATTTAGGGCAGTGTTTTCAATCTATTTGATGTTGGAAATAACTAACTAACTAACAAATAAATAAATAAATAAATAAATAACGAAAATGATTTTATGGTTGGGGGTCACCACAACATGAGGAACTGTATTAAGGGGTTGCGGCATTAGGAAGGTTGAGAACCACTGCACCAGTCACTTCTCTCCAGGATGAAGAGAAGCCATTGGTGAGGAGCACCCTTTACTGAAGTCCAGATATGCTATGTCCACAGCATTCCCTTCATCCACCAAGGTAGTAACCCTATCTATCTATCTATCTATCTATCTATCTATCTATCTATCTAAAATTAAGTCTGGCATGTTTTTGTGAAAATCATGTTGACTTTTAGTGATCACAGCTTTCTTTTCCAAGTGTTAATAGTTTGTCTGTTTAATGATCCACTCTAGAATCTTTCCAGCTATTGATTTAGGCAATAACTCCCAAAATCCATTGGCCAACCTGTAGACACAACTCCACCGGCTACATAGGAATCGTGAATACAGCACAGTGCATAACTCTAGGCTACACATTTGTAACAGCCCAACAGAACACTGGGCGCTTTTCTCTGACTTAATTGAAGATAATATTTCTTCTTAATAAGTCGCTGTAAACTTGTTTTTCCTCAGCTGCACACCTGAAACTGAAAGGAGGTTTCAGGAACCAACCCATGCAATTTCTCCCTTTATAATTATCAAAATCATGATAATTTTGTTCTACCTTCTCACCAAAACTCCATGGAGTTCTGCAAGGACTGCCACTGAGATCAAAAGTTAAAATAGTAAATATGAGAATTAAATGCCAAATGAGGCAATATCTTGCATTGAGCGTGCAAGAGAGGAAAGTTAAATACTTTGCACACCACCATGAATTGGGACACACTGGTTTGCGGAGCGCAAGAAGACTGATAGGCCTAAAAACCCTACAGGACCAAATTCTGTCTGATCTTGGAAGCTATGCAGGGATAGCTCTGATTAGTAAATGGATGAAAGACCACCAACCAATAACAGGTGCTTAGGCTCTATTTCGGAGGAAGGAACTGGCCAAACCACCTCTGAGTGTTCCTTCCCTCAGGGTGCCTTTGGATTAAAAGATCTGATTAGCACCCTGTCTGAACAGACCAGGTCCCCTGATTGTTTCCTGAGAGAGTTCACACTTCTTCTACAAGGGAACGCTGCAACGCCATCCAAGGCTAGTATGATACATTCGCTCCTGCTGCTCTTTTGCCCGCTGTTCTGTGCAGTCCAGGGAATCACACCACAGTCCAAATGCCCCCTGAGTTTAATGGCAGATCTCTATAACCCCTTCAATTACTTCAAGCTGGGAGACCACCTCCTCAGCGGCATCATGCCTGAACTCAATGTAGCCATCTCCGCACACTCCTTCACCCACACTCCTACTCTTTCCCTTACACTGCGAGTAATGATGCTATTAATACTGAAGTAAGAATGTAATTATTCCCTTCCAGTTGTCAGCGTTCCTATTTTGTATTTAAGAGTTCCAGGAATCTGCAACCACATAAAGAACTGATCCTGCAGTACCCTCTAGTGGCAATACTTTGCTATTTTCACTCATCACACCTTGCAGTGTTCAATGGGAACAGTTAAGACGGAATCAGGACCTGGATGAGTGAGGGGGTTTCTACCCTGTTTTGACCAGAACTGTTAAGAATTGCTCTGCTGTTGAAACATATATTTGGATTATGAATTAAGATGGTCCCTTTTTGTTTTAATCTCCCTCCATGAATTGATCCCTAAGAGAAAAAAATGTGAGGTTTTAAAAATATAACTTGCATTCCTCGCAATCAAGAGGGTCAGGGGCCTGGAAACCACGACGTCTGGGGATGTTTAGCCTGGGAACTGGGGATGTTTAGCCTGGAGAAGAGGGAACATGATAGCCAATGTTGAAATATCTGAAGAGATGCCATATGGAGGATGGAGGATGGAACAAGACTGTTTTTCTGCTGCTCCAGGACTAGAAACTATGGAGCAGTGGTTTCAAAGTTCCAAGGAAAGACATTCTATCTAAATATTAGGAAGAACCTCCTCTTTGTTCATTAGTGGACATGCTGCTGCCTGGGAGTGTGATGGCATCTCCTTCTTTGGGGGGTTTACACAGAGGCTGGATGGGCATCTGTTGGGAGTGCTGTGACTGTGTCTTTCCACACGGCAGAAAGGGATTGAATGGAATGGACCTGGTGGTTTCTTCCATCTCCATGATTCTATGATTCATTGCTTTCTTCTTCCTCACTTTAGTTACACATTTCTCTTGCAGTTGTATAGGAGTGGGACCAGCTGTATTTGAAGTGATGATAATTTGGAAAACTATTTCCACAAATATTTACTTATAGGTACAGTTCCACCTGTACAGGTCTAGTATGGTGCAGTAGTTTGACTGTCAGACTAGGGCTCCAGGAGACCAAGGTTTGAATCTCTGCTGAGCCATGGAACCCTCCCTCCAGGTGACCCTGGGCAAGCACCACTCTCTCAGCCTCAGGGAAAGGCAATGGCAAACCTCCTCTGAATAAATCTCACCAAGAAAACCCTAAGAAAGCAGACATAGATCAGAACCAAGTTGAAGGCACATAGCACAACAGCTCCAAATAAATACTGCCTACATACCTCGAAGGCACTACATTCTGTGTGATCTCAGAAGCTAAACAGGGTCAAGTCTGGTTAGTACTTGGAAAAGAGGCCATCAGAGAAGAAAAGAGGCTGGAGATGATATTCAGAACAAGCTAACAGCAAACCACCTCTTCATATTAATCTATGGAACTGCAGCCATCCACTTAAGCTAATAGATGATTTCAGGGCATATTCTTGACTTTTTCTTTATGGTTTCAAAGCACCCAAGGATTGTTGGTTACCATTAGAGCTTATTTTTAAAAAACTACCTCAATTTCCTTTTATTCAAAGTAAGACAGTTCTTTTTCATTCCTTAAAAAATCCTATCAGAATCCTGGCCTACTGTATAATATAATATAATATAATATAATATAATATAATATAATATAATATACATAACATAATACAGTGTGCAACAAATAAAGTGACAAATAACCCAAACCCCATGCCTAATTCAAAAAGAACAGAAGCCACACCCCTTTCAGTTATCATTGTCTTGCCTGCACCTATGGCCTGCCACTGAAATAAGATGATGAAACGTACTATGAGATTCAACAGCCTTTGACATTCAAGAAGCTACCTTGGAAATGTTGCATTGTTGGAATGTAGCACCCAGTATCCAATTGGTCATGAGGGCTGGGGGATTCTGGAGTCGCATTCAGAGAACTATATTGTTTTTTCAATACATCACTCCACAACAAATTCAGGATTATTCAAGCCATCATATTTCCAATTTCTGGACTGTGAAGAAAGGTTAAAGTAAGAAAATCAAACCATGTGAAATCAAGGGCTTGATGGGAGTTCTGCAGATGCCATGCCTACCAAAAGGACAGTTCATAGAATCCTAGAGTTGGGTGAGACCTGAAGGGCACGAAGACAAAATCCAAGCATTCCCAACAGATGGCCATCCAGCCTCTGTCTAAAACTCCCCAAGGAGAGTCCGCCATGCTCCAATGTATTTTACTCCACTATTGAACTGCTCCTCCCATCAGGAAGTTCTTCCTATTGTTTAGGTGGAACCACTTTTCCTGTAGCTGGAAGCCACTGCTCCTGCCCTAGTCCCTGGAGCAGCACAAAACAAGCTTCTCCATCTTCCATATGACACACATAGGCATCATCTTACCTCTTAACCTTCTCTCCTCCAGGTTAAATATCACCAGCTCCCTGTGGGGCTTAATGGTTTCCAAGCCTTTGACCCTTTTGGTCCATCTACATTCCAGCTTGTCAATATCCTTCTTGACCTGTGGTGCCAACAACTGGACACCATGCTTTGCAAGGTAGAAGGCAGTATGAAAAGAGGAAGGTATTATAGGTGGATAAAGTCAGTCAGGGAAGCCACAGCACTGAGTCTGCAAGACCTGAGCAGGGTCTATCATTCATGGTGGTGCCATAAGTCAAAGTCAACCTTGACAGAATTTAACAACAACAACCAACAACTCATAAGGCCACCACAAGACTTAGAAGATGTCTTCATTTCCTTACTTATTAATGTATAGCGGAGGCACTCTATTTTTATCAAAGCATCTGTCTTCTGTCTTCCCCTGAAAAATACCAAGAGCCAGAGCTTGGGAAAGCTTTTTTTTTTTTTTTGAGTTTGGGAAAGCTCCAAGAAAAAAACAAAAAACAGCAGTATAGATTCTATTCCTCACGAGTGGTATGCTTCTGTTAATGTTTTTCCCCCAACTGTTTTCATCTGACCAAATCCTTTAAAATCTGTGCGCCTTTTTTGCATGGGAAAGTAGATATATAAGGTCAGCTGCTCTCTAGCGAGGGAGTTGTTGGCCTCAGGCAGGAGTTGCTGAGGAGTGTGGAAGGGACTATTGTGTCCTTACTTCTGGACCTCTCTTACTCCTCCAAAGATATTCTGATGCCCTCAGACACAGTGGAGGAGGGGGATCTTGGTCTCCAGTATGAAGAACTGAGGTTCCAGGTTCCACTGGCCAGTTGATTGGGATGTTTGAATTAGCTGCAGTGGGGTAGATATCTGTTTATAGTGTCTGGACATATATTTAATGTTCTGGGAAAAGGAAGATGATGTGTTTTACTAAATAGAAGATGACCACAGATCATATGTGTTTTGCTTTGCAGAAAGCAAACTGTACTTGTCTTCCACTATCTGGCCTTCTTATTTGCTATGGAGGAGATCAACCAGAATCCCAAGCTCTTACTCAACATCACCCTGGGATACAACACCTATGACAACTATTTCAATGCCAGGATCACCTACAATGCTATGTTAGATTTGCTCTCTGCCGGGCAAGGGATTATACCAAACTATGGATGCGGAAGACAGAATGAACCCCTGGCAATCCTAGAAGGGGCTGACTCTGAACTCTCTGCCCAAATCTCAAAAATGTTGAGCATCTACAAAATCCTACAGGTGGTGGCACATGTTATTTTCACTTTCGTTTCAAAGTCTCTTTTACGTGTTTTGGGTATAAAAATAAAAGGAAATTGAACTATGGATGTGTGACTCATCTTCCATCTTAATAGATACGAGATCAATACACAGTTTAGTAGAGAGTTAGCACTGTCTAGTTATTTGAGCATTAGACTATGACACTTGTGAACAGAGTTCAAATCACTGCTCAGCCAAGGAAGCCTACTGGGTGACTTTGGGCAAGTCACACACTCAGCCTCAAAGGCAGGCCATAGCAACTCTGCTCTGAACAAACTGCACTAAGAAACTACTGCAATAAGGTTGCCTTAACTCATAAGCAACTTGACAACACACCACCACCAAGCTTACTGTCCTCATCTGTTCCTGCAAACAGTTATTGTCATCATTGCAAAACTGTTGCAAAAGAACAAGGAAGTTGAAATGGGGCAACTCTCTCTCACGCACAAACAAACATGCAGACAACATAGATGATCTGGAAATACACTCGAAGCTTGGCTCTACTTTTTCGAGCACTGGACTACAACTGCTGAGAACATTATTGATAGATCCCCACTCAGGCATTTAGCTATCTAACTTGTTGGATTTCTTTAGATTTGCCCTGAAAACAGCACATTGATTCCCTTTATTTCTTATTAGGTCAGCTATAGTTTGTCTCCTATGATATTAACAGTAACACACAGTTTCCTTTTTTCTCCCAGATGGTCTCCAAAGAAGAAACTCTCTATTCGGGTGTTGTCCAACTCCTCTTGCATTTCAGATGGACATGGATTGGTCTCCTTGCTCCAGACAATGACAATGGGGAAAGGTTCGTGATGACCCTGACACCTCTGCTCAGCTCTCATGGGATCTGTGTGGCCATCTCAAAAAGTCTCCCAGAAATGACTGCAATTCACTGGGAACTTAAAAGCTCTCAACTTGTTGTCACATGGAGACAAGTCAGGGTGTTTGCTTCCTATGCAGAGACTCATTCTGTCTTTGATGGAATATTATTGATAAGGTTGCTACTGGAAGCTTGGGCAAAACCCAATGTAAGGAAAGGGTGGATTCAATTCCAGCATAGTCATTGGTTCTTTTCCTTTGCAATCCAGAAGAAGAGGAGGCCAAAATATGAACAGTTGGATGAACGTGCTTTCCTTTCTTACTGGCTTAAGAATTTGTCCTGTTTTTATTCAAAGCACAGTTATTGTCATCATTGCAAAACTGTTGCAAAATAACAAGGAAGTTGACATGGGGATGTTCTCTCTCTCTCACGCACAAATATGCAGACAACATAGATGATCTGGAAACAGATTTGAAGCCTGGCTCTACTTTTTCAAGCACTGGACTACAACTGTGAAAAGCCGGAGGAGGTGTGAACAGAAAGTGGATTCCCCCCTGGATGTATTTGAATGCAGTGTGACGGCAGAGAGCTACAATGTCTACCACAGTGTCCTTGCTCTGGCCCATGCCTTGCACGCTGCAACCTTGCTCACATCCAAGGAGATGGGGAGAGGGGACAGAGCAGAGGGTTTGGACCTCCCAAAACTACAACCATGGCAGGTATTCTTCCCCCATTCCACTACACATCTGCCCAGAACTCAGAAATAGATCTTTTTGTACCCCAGGAAGTACCAGGGACTTTTCATTGAGAAAGAACTTCTCCATGTTCTGGATTTACATTTCACAGAGTCTACCAGTGAGCATTTTGGCTGAGTGAATCTGGGAGATGTGGTTCAAAAAAGGAGCATGCCCACAGTTTGAGCACAATAGTCTTTTAAAAGTAACATTTCTGAGCTCTGGCACTGGAATCAGCATCATAGAGCTGGAAGAGGGCACAAGTGCAATCCAGTTCAGCCCCTTTCTGCCTTGCAAGAATACACAATCAAATCACCCTGAACAGATGGCCATCCAGCCTCTGTTAAAAAAAACCCAACAACCTCAGAAAGAAAGTCTACCATAGTCAGAGGAAATGTATTCCACTGTCAAACTGCTCTTACCATCAGGAAGTTCTTCCTAATATTTATGGGGAATCTGTGGTTTGATGCCATTGCTCCATGTCCTAGTCTTTGAAGCAGCAGAAAACAAGCTTGCTCAGTCCTTCTTTTTGACACTCTTAAATATTTAAACAGCACTATCGTATCCCCTCTTAATCTTCTCTCCTTCAGGCTAAACAGACCCAGCTCCTTAACCAACTCCTCATTGGGCTTCATGGTTTCTAGATCTTTGACCATTTTGGTCACCCTCCTCTGGACATGTTCCATTTAACCCTAGACAGTTTTTATTGGAAATAGTCATGGGCAGACTTGGGCAAATTGCCAGTATTTTGAGGAAAACACAACTTACAAGGCAAGGTTGAGGGTCCTGGGCCTGTTCAACCTGGTGACGAGAAGACATGATGGCCCTCTTTAAATATCTCAAGGATGTCATAAAGGGGGCAGGTTTGTTTCTGCTGCACCAGAGGATAGGATAAGATGTAGTGATTTTTAAGTTACAAGAGGCAATGGAGCCAGTTGGCAATGATGGGTTTCTTTCTCTGGGCATTTTCCAATACAGGCTGGATACCAACCTGCATCATCCTGAGGCCATTCAGAATTACAGATTTCCAACTGTGTCATTGGAATCTGGAAGACGCCAGGTTGACGAAGGCTAATCTAGTATGCTGAATGTGGCCCTTCTCTGAACATCCCATTCTTGTTCTCTTTATTGGCATCCTTTCCCCTAGAATAAGGTTTCACTGTCTGCCTCTCTCTTTCATTCTAGCTTCATCTTTTCCTGAACAACTTTGGGGTTTAAAATACTTCCATGTATCTGGATGAGAATGGAGAACTCTCCTCCAGCTTTGACATTCAGAACACAGTAGTGTGACCCAACAAGATTGTGGAAAAAGTGAAATTTGGGAGTCTAGAGAGTCAGGAATTGCCAGGCAAAAAACTCAAGATTGAGGAAGGTGCCCTCATGTGGCCCAGGGGAATTAACATGGTGAGGACAGGCATGTGCTTCACGTTATACTTTTTTATGATCTTTGGGCTTAAACTCATCTTTGAGTAGTGTCTAAGTAAGAAGTTAAGTCAATCAAGTAACCCGTCTACTGAGTGGGAACATGGGGTTAATTTCCCCTTCAGACGCCCTCCCATCTGCAAACTGCACTGGACTACATTCCAGTATCTCTGTATTTCCTCTGCAGAACTTTTCAAAATGATGTGAGGAAAATGAGTGGTCTTGAGCAAATCACATTCTCTCAGCCTCAAGGAAGCCCATGGTGGCAAACCACTTCTGAAGAAATTTTGCCAAAAAGGAAAAAAAAACCCATGCTAGTTTTGCCTTAGGGTTGCCATAAGTGGAAACAACTAGAAGACAACACCAGTAGCAACCACAACAAGTTTCTGAGGTGAGGTGGGTATATTTTCATGAATCTGGGGGTTTCTGCCCAATTTGGGGGCAAAAAGCACACTGGTTTCTTTTTAATTGGAGGGCTGATTAGGAAGTTGTGTACCTAAGGCAAAGTACAAGTTGGGCTGGGTTTGTCTTCAACACTAGTGATGGGGGAGCATAAGCGATTCCATTTGAAGAACACTTTGGGGGTGCAGGACCAAGCAGCTCTGCCCTTCCCCACAAAAGAAGAGAGCAATAAGGAATGGAGAAGGAATTCTGGTGGCTAGTAGGGAATGGCTGCTACCAGCCTTCAGCTTCTGAAGCAGCTGCTTCCCTCTACCCAATAGTCAGGCTGGCCATGCTGACTCACTCAGTTGTCACCACTTTCTCAAAATTCCAAATTGACAAGACAACTATCTTCAAATATCTCAAGGGATCTCATGTAGAAGATGGAGGGAGCTGCTGCTCCAGACTAGAACATGAACCAATGGGTATAAATGCCAAAAAAGAGATTCTACCCTAAACATTTCAGAGAACTCTTTTTTCCATAAGACCCATTTGAAAGTGGGATGAACAGCTCGGAGGATGGTGTGCTTTCCTTTGGAAGTCTTTAAACAGAGTTTGGATGGGCACCTTTCAAAGTGTTCTTTAGCTGACTATTCCTGCATGACATTGAGTTGGACTAGATGGCCATTAAGGTTCTGTTCCAACTCTACTGATTTTATCAGCATTGTGGCTGGACCTCCTTCAGGCATCAGATTAGGTATGGTCTGCAGTACAGTGACTCTTCCTTTGCCTCAGCATCTGCTGCCTGAGGGAAACCATCTCACCCTGCCAAACAGAAGGGCTGTTCCATGCAATTAGAGCAAGATGGAGCAGACAGACCTGTGTTGTTACTATGGCTCAGGCCTACCCGGTGATAGCACTAGATATCTCTTTTGATATCAAAATCATTTGGCCTTTCTCTGCCACCCTGCTCCACATGTTTGCGAGGCCTCCGGACAAGCACGTACACAGGCGCGGCCGGTAAGTGTTGGACATTCCATTCTCCACCCAGGCAGGCAGAACAGAGCCAATCGGTTGCTTCAGGGATCTTCCTGCAAATACCCTTTTACTTAAGCACGACTCTAAACAAAGACGCCTGGCCTCGTGCCGATAGTCTGACAATGCCAAGCTATTTGCATACTGGCTATACTATTGTCAAATCTGCTCTAAGCCAATCATGTTAAACTTGACCTTTTTCAAAGCTTTGTCCTGCTCCAAACTCGCATTGTTCTCACCGAGTATGGCATGGCCTGTAGGCACAATTCACCCTATAAAAATCCCCTGATTCCGAGACCAGTTCAGATGACTCCTGAGTTCCATCCAGCCTTGCTGCCGCTGTGTCCAGCGAGTCGTCCCCTCAGCGAGCAACAATGAGCTTTCTTCCCTGCAATCTGCAACTTCTCCAGGACTATGAGAAAAGGTGTTGTATCACCCATTTTCCCCGAAAACTCTCATTTCCAATTTCTTAGTTAGCTGTGTGCTTATGGTGTCTTATTTGTTGTTTGTCCTCTTAATAAAACTACCATTTTTACTATTTTAAAACCTATCTGACTTCTCTTCTGACCTGACCCCGTAGACATTGGGTGGCAAGATCCCTGCTAAATTACCCTGCCTCTTGCTAGGTTAAGAGAGTGCTCCTGTTAATTTCCCCATCTTGTGTTTGAGAACAGGGTAAAAGACTCATGGTCCTAAAAGCAAAAATGGGAACAGTGCACTCCCTCTTCCCAAAAGTCTTCTCCTTTCCTTGAAGCAAACTGAGCAGTCTGCAAAAAAATCCTCAAGATGCTGTTGGATTGACACTCCCAGAATCCTTGATCACTGACTATTCAGCCTGGAAATTCTGGAAGATATAGTCCAGCAACATCCCAGGACTAATGAGGTCAGGTCTTCATCCTAGTGGTGATACACCAGAGCAACCCCTTCCAAGCTGCTGAGCATTAGAAGTCATCCGTGGTGTAAAACAAGCTCAGAAGAACATGACTGGTTTTGTTCTTTCCTTCCAAGTCTGAGGTCCTTCTTCCATCATACCACATACATCACACTTTCCCTCATGATCTTTCAGAGCCTACCTGGTTCCAGATGTGTGGAGAACTGCCGCCCTGGATTTGTTAAGGAAATGCGGGGAGGAGAGCTCATCTAGTGCTACGACTGTCTTCCTGCGTGGAAGAGACCATCTCCATTCAGGAAGGTAGGAGGTCCCTTTCAGATTCAGTGTGATGGGTGTTGGAAGTTCTTTTCAAAGACATTTCTAAAAATTCACTTGCCATGCATGGGAGTATTCATTCACTTCATGCATCATCAACAACCTGAGATAGAACAAAGTTGTTTTGAAACTCCTTTTTGTTTTTCCTGCCAAAGTCAGCTTTGACAATTACTGTCTACTGTCTGCGAAATCTCCAAGACATCCCAAGACGTTAGTAACAGCACTGTCTTTTCTAATGAGTCATGATGTTGTCTCATGATGTTTCCAATCTTTCAAACCTTCAGTTTAGTCATTTTGCCTTTTGCGAGAGTTCTGGCTTGATCTGGTCTGGGACCCATTCATTTGTCTTTTTAGTGGTCCACAGTATCCAGAGAATCCTTGTCCAGTACCACATGTCAAGTTACTTTATGTTCTTCTGTTACCCTGTATGTTGGGGGTCCTGGGAGGGGCACCCAAATTATCATATAAAAATACAAGTTGGGGGAATTTAGCTTGAGCACTCTCTCGGCTAAATGAGAGGCAGGGTAACTTTAGCAGGGATATTTAACCCTATGTCTACAGCATCAGGTCAGAGAGCGGCTAGACAAGGTTTTCAAAGTAACAAACAATATTTTATTAAAGACAAGAAACATGCAAGACAAGACATAAACTAACTAACTGAGAAAATAGAAACGGAGAGCTTTACGGGAAAGGCAATACAACACCTGGTCTCATAGTCCTGGAGAGAAGCGGGGATCGGGAGAGAAAGCTCAGTGGGGCTCGCTGAGGGGAGTTTCCTTAGACAACCAGCAGCAAGGCGGGATGGAAGTCCAAAGTAGTCTGAAGACATCCCAAAAGTGGGGACCTTTTATAGGGTGGATTTTACCTACAGGCTATGGTATGCTCAGTGAGAACAAAGGAAATTTGGAGTTGGACAAAGGAGTTGGAAAAGGTCGGGGTTTGCATGATGGGCTTAGCTCTTAATGACAATAGCGTGGCCAGTTCGTTAATAGCCCGATACAAAGGAATGGCTCGGCTCTCGGCCGTGTGGCTTTGTGTGGATATGCACAGAGCAAAGCCAGTTTGCAGGGAGGTTTTTCCCTAAAGCAACAGAGAGGCTTAAGTTGCCTACCTGAATGAGGTTTTGGAATGTACAACCGTTAATGGCCGCGCCCCAGACGTGCTTGTCCAGGAGACCTCTGCAAACAAGTGGAGTAGGGTGGCAGAGAAAGGTCAAGCAAAGGCCAAATCATTTGATATCAAAAGGATATCTAGTGCTCTCACCCAACATATCATAACCGTGATAACACTTCCTCTCAGCTTTCTTCACTGTCCAGCTTTCACAACCATCTATAGAAACCAGAAATACGACGGCATGGATGGTTCTGCCCCACAGCTGCCCTGAGTTTGCAAGACCTGAGCAGGGCTGTTGTTAAGACAGTGACTTGGAGGTTGGTCAACTTGTCAGTTAACACCATGACCAATCTTTCCACTTGAAGATCTTATCTACTTCCTTCATGGCTGCCCCTCCAAATTCTAGTCTTCTGGTTTCTTCACTACATGTGTATGCACCTTCAAATTGTCTGTCGATTTATGGCAATTCCATGAATTCATAGGGTTTTCTGAGGCAAAGGATACTCAGAGGTGGTTTGCCATTTCCTTCGTACAACACCTAGCATGCATTGGCAGGGACTATTTTGATTACAGCTGAGCCAAGGTATAGGAAATCTTTTTCTATTTTGATGTCTTCCTTAGTTTGAAGTTCTAGGGGTGTGACTATCAAAAGTGCCAAATCAGCGTGAAAGCAGGTTGCTAGGCAACCAGAATAGCTCCAACACTCAAAACCAGGCCTAGCCCTGTTTAGCTTCTAATTTCAGACAGGACCTGCTTCCTTTGCAGTATGTAGTTAGGCAGTTACAATCTACGCGCCTTCATGTCACCTGTCCTTTTCTAGTCACCCCATGAATTTCATTGTTTTTTCCTAGGCAAGGTCTACTCAGAATTGGTTTGCCTTCATCTTCCTCTCAAATGCAGCCAACAGCACCTGGGACCCTCTCACACTACACAATTATGGCCCTGTCTTTACATTGGGACAGTAACGGCTGCACCCTATGGTATCCTGGGATTTGTGGTTTGAAAAGGTATAAGAGCTCTTTGGTTGATTGTTCCAGTACATTCTGAGACATTTCCTCCGTCCTGGCTCCCAGAATCGCATTTTCATTGGTCCAAAGTTGGGCTGAAGTCAACTCTGCTCTTCTCTGACTCCTGTCAAGAATGTAGAGTTTCCATCTGTGGCTCTCTGAAAACATGTTTTTCGCCAGCTGTTCCCTTTCACATGCAACTGAGCAGAGAGTTCAAGATGTGATATTGCCCCTTTATAATTATCAAAATTATAGTATTTATCTTTCCAAAACCTCAAGGGCTTTCCCCAAAGATTACCTGCGGCACAAACACTGATTTGAGAATAAGGCAAGATGAATTCAACTTTGAAATTCAGCCTGAAAGGATTTGGCACATAAATGCTTCCTCCTGTACCCCAGAGAACTTGGGGTGAAATCTACCTTGGGCAAACTCTGTGTGCCAGTGCAGAAGGTCCCATCATCCTCTTCAGGGAAGGCGAAGTCCCTCTGCTGACCCCTTGGTCTTGTGGAAGGACCTTTCCTTCTGATTCCTCTTCAGATCTGATGAGAAGTCGCAAGGGTGAGGGCTGTGCCAGGAGGATGCACACCCTGATTCTCCTTCTGTGGATGCTGCTCTCACCACCCAACCTGGCTTGCACCAAGCAGGAGCCCAGATGTCCCTCAAAGTTGATCAGGGAACATGATGAGCCATTTAATTACTACAGACCTGGAGACCACGTCATTGGTGGGGTCATCTCCACAACATTGGCTGTTTTCTGGCCCCACACCTTCAACAAGGCCCCCTCAAGCAGATTGGCTTGGTAAGTCATGTGGTGGCAATGGGATAGTCGTGGCATGAGATCTGACATGGCATTTGTTTTCAAGCTCCCTTGGATTATGGTTTTGCGTTACTTGTGGGGCTGGGTGTGTGCCATCTTTAGGCAGCTTGATCTTCCACTTAGAATCACAGAATCATAGAATTGGAAGAGACCCCAAGGGCCATCCAGTCCAACCCTCCTCTGCAATGCAGGAAGGCACAGTTAAAGTAATGCCTTTGATAGATGGCCATCCAGCCTTTGTTTCAAAACCTCCAAAGAAGGAGACTCCACCACACTCAGATGCAGCATATTCCACTGTCAAACTGCTCTTACTATCAGGACTTGAGCAGCAGAAAACAAGCTTCCTCCATCTTCAATGTGATATATGATATGAATGTCATATCAAAGAGGAAACAGGCTTGTTTTTCACTGCTGCAGAGACTAGGACAAGGAGCTATGGATTCAAACTACAGGAAGAGATTCCACTTGAACCTCAGGAAGAACTTCCTGACGGTCAGAGCTTTTCAACAGTGAAATACACTGCCTTGGAGTGTGGTGGAGTCTCCTTCTTTGGAGGTTTTTAAGCAGAGGCTGGGTGGCCATCTGTCAAAGGGAATGCTTCAATGTGTGTTCCTGCATGGCAAAAGGGGGTTGGACTGGATGGCCCTTGTGGTCTCTTCCATCTCTATGATTCTATGATTGTATGATTCTATGACATCCCTTCAAATATTTAAACATGTATCACATCACCTTTTAACCTTCTCTTGTTTCACCTAAACAGACCCAGCTCTCTAAACCTCTCTGTGATGATATGGTGATGACGACAACAATCATCGTCATCATCTCACCTTCACTCTCAAAACTAGACATTCCTCTTTTCCAATTCGAAGTCTAAAGTCTTGAGATGTCCATTCCCTAGTGGTGAGAGGGTCAGGTAGGCTAGATTATGAGCTTTGGCTCCATCTTGTATTTTAACATGTAGATCAGAAAAGAGTGCTTCCTCCTTGATTTGCAACTGTTAATTACATTCCTTGTTTAAGGTTAGAGATTCTCTGAAGAAATCAAAAACCTACATTCCTGTTGAATTATCATATGCTATCTAAAAAATGATAAACAGATTGGGACAGTTTAATGTTGATTGGGACAGTTTAACATTGACAGATACCAGCCAGGGACCTCCACAAGGTGTTGATGTATTTCAGCTGCAGAAATAAAACTTGCCCTGCTCATGTTGCTTTGCTACTTTGGACCCTTTTCTGGGCAATGAATCTCACTCTTGTGACAGCTCCTCACAGGACTTTGTGGTTTCCAGGACTTCACCCATTCTGGTCACCTTCCTCTGGACATGTTCCAGCTTGTCAATTTTCTTCCTGAATTGTAGTGCCCAGAATTGGACATGGTATTCCTTCAAGTGAGGTTAACCAAAACAGAACATAGTGAGACTATTACTTCCCTCAGCCTAGACACTATACTGGTATCGAAGCAGCCTAGAAGTGCATTGGCTTTTTAGCTGCTACATCACACTGTTGACTCACATTCAGCTTGTGGTTTATGAAGACTCCTAGATTCTTTCACACGTATCTGGGGGCTGATGGACCATCCATGGTAAGCCATTTTAGGCAGCCTGATCCTTCACATAACTATGCTTATTGAAGGAGAGAAAATGAGGTCTCTCTGCTATTGGTTGTTGTAGGTTTTCCAGGCTTTGAGGCCATGTTCTATTAGTATTTTCTCCTGACGTTTGTCCCCATTGTGGACAAGTGGGTGTGTGCGTTTAGTAGGTTTGCTGTAGTAAGCATGACCAGGCCTTCCACCGAACTTAATATGAGCAGGCAGAAATAGTGGAGTCTCAGCCACACTTACCCAGCTTCTCCCTTCATATACACACACGTGCACACATGCACACACAGCATTGTTCTCGTGCCACTGGCTAGAGGCAAGGAGGTTAGATTAAAATTAAAATTATATTAAAACTGTCATGTTGGCATGCTTTGTGACATGGTTAATGATGATGAAAGCTTGTTGATTATGTTATGTTTATACTTGTTCATGGAAAACAGTGAGGTGAAAGGATGATGGGATATATGTGAGATATATGTGAGATGCCAGGCAGGAAGAAAGAACAATAAAAGGAGAGCAGATGGCAATGTAGGAATGTAAACACCCAAAATGAACCTGGGCAGGATTAGGGTGACTGATGAATTAATGAGACATGTGAATTCCACCAATCAATATAACACGTGCTGAATAAATATCAATTGCATCTGTATAAGCTTTCTTGGACTGATGATCCTCAGTTTCAGCATCTGAAGTAATGTCTGGTATCAATTTGTACTTCTCATAATAAAGAATGCTTCTGTTCACGTTTGTTTCTACTAGCATCACATGAATGAATGAATACGATCTTTACAGATTGGAGAGCTGGGCAAAATCTAACAAAATGAATTTCATTCCTCCATAAACGTAAGGTACTTGATCTAGGCCAAAACAGTCAATGCACAAAAAGAGGATGAGTAACACCTGCCTTGTATGCAGGGCACATGAAAAGGATCTAAGGGTGTTAGTAAAGCATAAGCTGAGTATGAGTCAGCACTGTAATGCAGCAGCCAAAAAAGCCAATGCAATTCTAGACTGCATCAAAGACTATAGTGTCTAGATTGAGAGAAGTTCTACCTCCATTCTATTCTGCTTTGGTCAGACCTCACCTGGAATCCTGTGTCCACTTCTGGTCAGCACAATTCTTTTGTTTTTGTTGGGTGCAGGAAAGATGATGATGACGATGATGGTGATGGGATTGATATATATATATTTTGGCAGGAAAGGAGTCACATCCTACTGGCACACCCTGTCCTTCATGTTCGCCATCCAGGAGATCAACTGGGATCTCAGGCTCTTACCCAACATCACCCTTGGGTACAATGTTTATGAGAACTATTTTGAGGCAAGGATGACCTCAGATGCATTAGTGGACCTGCTCTCAACTGGGCAAGCCAGTGTTCCCAACTACTCCTGTGGAAAGCAAAATCCCCCCTTGGCAGTCCTTGAAGGTGCTGATTCCGAAAACTCCATGTGGATCTCAGCCATGTTGGGCATCTACAAAGCCCCACAGGTGAGGATGGAGAGGGAGGTCTGAAATCAGTCAAATTCCGCTTCTCAGACTAAGCAAAGAACTTAAAAGGGGGTCACTGGATGTCCAAAGTGAGACCAGAAGGAGAGAGAGAGAGATTGTTATGATTAAAGAGAGAGGTTTGTCAACTCTTAGTGCATCCTCTCCAATATTCCACGGATAGAAAATGGGACATGCAAGGCCAAGCAACCTCAGACTGTGGTCATAATAGCAAAAGGTATGTTAATGAGAAAAAAACCCACACCAACTGGAGAGAATTTAACACAAAACTCTCCCTGCCCAGTTGGGATATTTGGAAGGTATGTTGGTGGGTGCTTTTGTTACCATGTCATCTCTACTCACATGTCCATGCACAAGACTGTGGTACACCCACAGACAGGAAGAGAGATGAGTTTGGGATGTGTAAGAACAGAGGAGTGTAAAGGACTCTCTGTAAAGGATTGTTGGAACTAGAACCCCTCCCTCTTTTTGGCAAGGCACCTCATTGGCAGTCTCTGCTCTAGTCTCCTTCACACTCACCAGGCTTGTGGACTTAGGGACTGTGCTGCTCCCTTGGCTGCTCCCTCTGAATGGTCAGCTTTCAGTGAGTCCTGGCTCTCTGCCTCCTGAGGCTGCCCTTCAACAGGGAGAGCTGCAGGGATTGCCTCAGGCTTGGCTTCTGAGTCAGAGTCCTGGTCCATGACCCTTCCTTCTTGCCTGCCTGCTCGTCCTCTCTCCCTCCCAATACATTTCTCTTCCTTTTCCCTTCTTAGGTCAATTACGGTTTTGTTTCTCATGCTCTGGATGACCAAAGTCAGTTTCCCTTTTTCTACCGGTCGGTCCCCAGGGAAGAAACCCTATACCCAGGAATGGTCCAACTGCTCTTCCATTTTGGGTGGACGTGGGTCGGCCTCATTGCTCCAGACACGGACAATGGAGAAAGATTCACGACCACCTTGGCACCTCTGCTTAGCAGGAATGAGATCTGTGTTGCTTTCTCACAAAGAATCCCAGACACATCTAAGTATCCCCTTGAAGAGGCGCATTTTAATCCACTTGTACAGAGAGGGGTCAATGCCTTCCTTTACTACGCGGAGCCTCGGTCCTTTGCAGATGGAATCATCCTGATTCAAAAGATTGTTCGAAAACACCTGATAGGGAAAGTGTGGGTCACCACAGCCATGTGGGATCTCAGCTTGGAACTGAGGTACAGCGAGGTCTCTTTCCAGAACATTCACGGCATTTTCTCTTTCTTTCCCCAAACAAACAAAGTGGCAACCTATGACGATTTGGCAGGGGTTCTCTCCACTATGGCTCAGTTCCTGGAGAAGGCCTTTAATTGTTCCTATTCTCCACGCATGGGGTCTGTGAAAGGCTGGACAAGATGCAAAGAGAGGGAGGAACCGGACAGCGCACCGTCTGCAGATGTTCTTGAAAGGACCCTCTCTCTGGACACCTACAACATTTATACCATGGTCCAGGTTGTGGCCCACGCCTTACATGCAGCCTACTCATCTAAGAAGGCATTGGCATTGGCTAGCGTAGGCCAGTTGGAACACCAAAGGATCCAGCCATGGCAGGTAGTAAATAATCAATATGAAAAGAAAAATCAAATAGCTGGTGTTAAGATTTAATATTTCTTAATTTTACTACAGAGGAGCCAGTATAGTGGTTTGAGCACTGGCTTATGACCCTGGAAACCAGGGTTTGATTCCCTGTTCGGCCATGGAAATCCACTGGGTGACCATGGGCTCATCACACACTCTCAGCCCTAAGAAAACCCAGGGTCAGCTTAGGGTTGCCCTAAGAAACAGTTGAAGGCGCACGACAAAGTGATTCACAAGTACAGAGAAAAAAAGGAACAAACATAAACAATACACATCTATAACTAAAACTAAAACTAAGATAATAACAAAAACCATTAGTAAATGACTAATTTGTTCAACTAAACACATCCTAACTACACTAACTAAAACACAAAAGAACTCTGAGCCCCCCATACAAACCATAATGAAAGGGAAAAATCAATTAACATCTCATGCCTTATTCTGCTGCTACAGATTTAGGTACACTCAGCTTACTAGAATAACTAATAATCATAACTATAGATTACTACATCGTTAGATCTCTTATTGCTCAAGAAAAAAAACCCATAATGATTGCCAGTCTCTCGAAAATATCCTTACTTGGTCTATCTTTTAAAATCCAAGTTGATTTTGTAATTTGGGAAAATTCATGACTTAACAATCCACTTTTCTGTCGCTGCACTTCAGTCCATTTACAGATCTGGGCGAACAGCATTCTTGCAGCTGCTATCATGTATCGATGGTGGAAAAAAAACAGATAGTTTGGACCCACTCTCAATGACTTATCTTGGAACCAATTGCAGGGATAGAGGACCTCTTTTTGAGCCCACCTGGAAGGACCGGAAAAACTGGGGTCCCTGGTTTTGTTCCTCTCCTTTCTGATTTTTTAAAACATTTTTTTATTGCAGAGGTCTACATGATATTTCCTCCATCCTGAAGTATTTCCAGGGAACTCCCAAAATTTACAAGGACTTTTTGTTCCCTATTCCCTGGGGTCAATTTAAATGAAATGGAACCAGCATTTCTCTGAAATGAAATGTTCCTCTCAGTGGTGGTATGTTTCTGTTATCCTAGAACTAGTGAAGATGGCTGCCACCAAGACTCAGAGTGAGTGTTCCCGCAACAGCGTGTTCCACAGAGATCAAGCAAGGGAAAGAGGAACATGCTACCAATAAAAGAAAATGATCCTAATGCTTCACGAGTGTAATATTGCTAAAGCACTTTAACATTTTGATTACAGTTCCTTTCCAAGTTTTCATGTTTATTAATTTTAAGACAAACACATAAGCAATCTAATTCACAATTACAGAGAAAAAGGAAGAAAAGGAAAGGAAGCATATACGAGTAAAACTGTAAACTAATTTGTACTGAACTAAGACTAAGACATAATTGTTGTGTGCCTTCAAGTTGTTTCCAACTTATGGGAACCCTAAAGCTAACCTATCATGGGGTTTTCTGGGGGCTGAGAATGTGTGACACACCCGCATAAGGTGGGTTTCCATGGCTGAGGAGGGATTTGAACCCCTGTCTCCACTACACCACGCTAAAAGACTAACCACTTAGTTACCATAAACACTTGAATGTTTGTTTGTTTGTTTGTTTAATAACCGAAGAGTGCTCAGTGAAAATGGGTGATTTTGGAAACGCTGAGGAGTCTAGAGGTGACCTGTGATCCGTGATGTAGACTCGAATCAATAGACTCAGACTCAAGTCAGGCATAAGTCACTTCAGTGACTCGACTTAGACTTGACTCGGCAAAAATTACACAGTGACTCGACTTGACTCGAGACTTGGATATATTTAGTGACTGATTTGCTGCACTTGGTTTAGTAACATAACACATTCATCCAGAAATCTTACAACTCACTGGTCACATGACAATCTGTCTCAAGCCCAAAATGTGGACACATTTCTCAGAGGGAACAGCACATGAGTTAGGCAATGGGCTTGAGGTCCAATCAGCAGCTTATCCCCACTACATATAGGAGGAGCTTTCTAAAGGATCCTTCCTTCTAAAGCTCTTGAAGCTTCAGTAACGGGGAATAAGAAGAATCTTATTCCCCACTTCTGGAAAGCCTCCAGCTTTGAAAATTGGAAATAAGAAGGATCCTATTCACCACTTCTGAAGCTGCAGATGGCAAAATAACAAAAGTAGAGGACTGACTCTACTTAAATTGTTAAAACTGATTTTATTCAACTCTGACCAGAAATTCTGGAATAAAGGCTGGGGTAGAAAGTTGGTTCCCAGACTTGAGACTTGACTTGAGACTTGAAGGTAGAGACTTGAAACTTGACTTGAGACTTGGAGTAAAAGACTTAAATACATCACTGCCTGTGATCATTGAGATGCAAGGGAGGGGGGAATGAGGGAAACCCAGATACTTTGAGAAAGATTTTGGATGGAAAACCATGAATATATGGGTATAATCAAATCAAAAGAAGCTGGAAAGTCTTGATACTTCCACTCCAAGGAAACCCTTTGTCTCCACTGCTTCTATACCTTCTACTGTACTGCTAGAGTAAGCCTCCTGTCCTCAGGCACCCAAACTAGCAGTGTCAGGAGATGCTAGGTTTGGGCATTGCCCAGGCCCCTAAGGTTAGACCACCAGCTTCACATTGCCTTTTCTTCTCCACTTTGTACCAAACATCCATGAAAAGGCTTGGAAACCAAGTCCTATGAGGAACAGCTTAGGGAACCGGGAATCTTGAGCATGGAGAAGAGAAGATGGAAAGCTGAAATGATAGTAGTAGTTGTTGTTCATTGCCATAAAGCTGAATGAATCAGAGACCTCCAAGAGCCCCGATCATCCACACCTCAGGTCTTGCAAACTTGGGGCAGCCTTTGTGGCTCCCTTGATTGATTCAGCACAGGCTCTATCAGGAGCAGAAGCACTCATATAATATACAATAATACCTTATTTAAGTTAAGTACATGTAATGCCTTTAGTGACCAGACTAAGGCAAAGCAGAGAGTACAAGCAGTTTATCCAGCACTGACAGAAACCTCATCCACAAGGTTCCCATGTGAATCTTATCTTCTACAGCTGTATTCTGTGCTACATTCCTGACCTTCCTCTCAGGCACTGTTTAACTAATGGCTAACTGGCTATTGCAAGACCCATCATTATGCCGGGCAGACTGACTACCCGACAGGCTCCTTCTTATCCTATGGCCTTCTGCTTTATTTAACACAATTGTCTTTTCCAACAAGTCATGCCATCTCATGATACATCCATAGTGTGTGCATGTGTGTGTATACTGTATCTAAGAAGACATCTTGACTGGATGTCTTTTACAGGCTTCTGGGGCTGTGGTGTTTGTTTGTTTGTTCGTTTGTCTGTTTTCTCCCTGAGCACATGGTCTAACTGACTAGCTAGGGGGAAGAGCTAGCAGCCGTTAGTCCTAGCTGACTCGTTGACGAGCTAGGGAGAGGAGCTCTTTATATTTGCTCACGAGGCAACTGCCTTCGGCACATGCACTTTTACTACCAAACCTTAGCAAGAGTTAATTGCTTGTCCCCCAAATCCATCCTGAGTCAATCTGCCTGTCTGCAACATCTAGGTAGGATTGACGCCTTAAGGGAGTAACTATAAGCACTATAGAATTGCACCCTCTCTTTTGATAGGTTGACAATAAGAACTTGGCAAACAGGGGAGTTGACATAGGTTTTACCAGGGGACTTGGAAGGCAAAGCCCAGTTTTACCTTTTCCAATTCAACTATCTATACTATCAAGTATGGAGGGTGAGGGAGCTGCTGCTGTCACCTGCCACAGCTGTGGCATGTTTCTTTTCCTGCCGCAAGACATCGTTGGGTACACCTGCAGCAAATGCAAGCTGGTCACCCTCTTGGTGGAGAACATTCAACAACTTGAGGCAAGTGTTTCAAATCTTCACATTATTAGGGAAGGAAAGGGGTTTTTGGGTAGGGCTGAGAGGACCTTTTTGAAGATGGAGTGCACAAAGTTGCTAACGGATGAGGAAGTCGGTTCACAAAACCAGAGGATGGACGCTTGGAGGAATGTGACACTCAGGAGGAGAAAGACAAGGTGCCAAATGGAGACTCTTGAGCTACAGAATCGCTTCCAAGTTCTTGATCATATTAATGATGAAGTGGAACAGCAGGAAGAGGTAATGGAACATCACCAAGAGGAAATCCAGCATCAGCAACAGGAACCTCAACACCAGCAGAACGACCTCCAACAGCAGCAGCACCAACAGTCTCAGCATGAAAAGAAGGTTCAGGGGGCCATAACAGAATCTGTTGGTTAAGTAAGCCTGGACAAGCCTCAGAGGACACATGTTCTAGTGGTTGGGGACTCCTTGCTGAAAGGAATGGAACCGACCAGTTGCAACCTGGACAGGATCAATCGTGAGGTGTGCTGTCTGCCTGGGGCCAAAATCAATGACATAACGGAGAGGCTAACAAGACTGGTCAAGCCCACTGACTGTAACCCTCTCCTCTTGGTTCACATCAGAACCAATGAAACAGCAAGGCACAGTTTTCACCACATTACAAAGGATTATGAGCTTATGGGTAGGAAGCTGAAGGACCTTCATGCACAGGTTGTCATTTCATCTTTCCTCCCTGTGGAAGGACATGGCCCACAAACTGATAGAAGAATAGTGGAGATCAACAACTGGCTTTGAAGATGGTTCCACTGGGAAAGATTTGGGTTTTTTGGATCATGGCCTCCATTTCCACGAAGATGGCCTTCTGGCAAGGGATGGCCTGCACCTCACAACCGTCGGTTGGAACGTTTCTGCTAACAGTCTCACAAAATGGATCAGGAGGTCTTTAAACTGAGTTTGACTGGGAAGGGGGACAGTAGCCCAAATGATACAGATAGGGCAGGCCAAGTAGAACTAGAGACGAACAGTGGGAGGGAAGTAACTTTAGCACAGGACTTAAGAAGGGCACATGGTCCCAAGTGTCTCTACACTAATGCACAGAGCATGGGCAATAAGCAAGATGAACTCAAACTTTTAGTACAACCAGGCCAGCCTGAGGACTTGGACGAGGCCTTCCTGGAGCAGGTGACCACACATTCAAAAAGGAGAGATGCCGTGTTAATGAGAGATTTCAATTATCCTGATATTTATTGGCAGTCAAATTCTGCAAAGACTCCAAGGTCCAACAGGTTTCTTGCTTGCCTTGCAGACAATTTCATGGTCCAGAAGGTGGAAGTGGTGACAAAGGGATCGGCTATTTTAGATTTGATCCTCACCAAATGGGATGACCTGGTTGATGAGGTGGAGGTGGTGGGATCCTTGGGGGAGAGTGACCATGCTCTTTTGGAGTTGGTCATTCAGTGGGAAGGAGAAACCAAGTGTACCCAGACATGCATCCCAGACTTTTAAGGAAGCTGATTTCTCTAAACTTAGGGAGTTACTTGCTGAAATCCCGTGGTCAAGAATACTAAAAGGGAAAGGAGTTCATGCCAGATGGGAGTTTCTTAAAAGGGAGATACCGAAGGCACAATTGAAAACTGTGCCAATAAGGAGGAAAAATGGCAGGTGTCTAAAGAAACCAGAATGGTTCACTAAAGAACTCTCAGCTGAACTAAGTGTTAAAAGAAACATGTACAGGAAATGGAAAAATGGTGAAACCACCAAAGAGGAATTCAAGCAAATACTCAGGAGATGTAGGGAGAAGGTGAGAAAAGCTAAAGCGCAGAATGAACTCAGGCTTGCCAGAGACATCAAAAACAATAAAAAGGGCTTTTTTAGATATGTCCACAACAAAAGGAAAAACAAGGAAATGATAGGATCACTGCATGGAGAAGGTGACCAATTAATAACAGGGGTGGGGGGAGAAGGCAGAACTACTTAATATCTTCTTTGCCTCAGTTTTCTCCCAAAATGATAGAAGTACTCAACCTGGGGCATGGGGAGCAGGTGAGGAAGCGAGGGAAATACAGCACAGAATAAGTAGAGAAATAGTACAGGAATATCTTGCTAAACTAGATGAATTCAACTCTCCAGGGCTGGACGAATTACATCCAAGGATATTAAAAGAACTGGCAGAAGTCATTTCTGAACCACTTGCAATAATCCTTCAGAACTCTTGGCGAATAGGAGAAATCCCGGCAGACTGGAGGAGAGCAAATGTCATCCCGATCTTCAAGAAGGGGACAAAAGAGGATCCCAATAATTATCGCCCAGTCAGCCTGACATCAATACCAGGAAAGATCCTAGACCAGATCATTAAACAATCAGTTTGTAATTACTTAGAAAGTAATGCCATAATCACTAAAAGTCAACATAGATTTCTCAGAAATAAGTCATGCCAGACTAATCTCTCTTTTTATGATAGGATTACAACTTGATAAATGAAGGGAATGCTGTAGACATAGCATATCTTGACTCTAGTAAGGCCTTTGACAAAGTTCCCCTTGACATTCTTGCAAAGAAGCTAGTAAAATGCAGGCTAGACAGGGCTACTGTTAGGTGGATTTATAATTGGTTGACCAACCGAACCCAAAGGGTGCTCACCAATGGCTGCTTTTCATCCTGGAGAGAAATGACTAGTGGGGTGCCACAAGGTTCTGTCCTGGGCCCAGTGCTATTTAACATCTTCATCAATGACTTGGGTAAAGGAATAGAGGGCATGCTGATCAAATTTGCAGGTGACACCAAATTGGGAGGCGTTGTTCATACACCAGAGGACAGGATCAAATTTCAAAATGACCTTGACAGATTGGAGAGTGGGGCCAAAGCTTACAAAAGGAGGCAAATGTAAGGCCCTATACTTAGGCAGAAAAAATGTAATGCACAAGTATAGGATGGGGGGGTGCGTGGCTGGATAGCAGTATGTGTGAAAGGGATCTAGGAGTCTTGGTAGATCACAAGCTGAACATGAGTCAGCAGTGTGATGTGGCAGCCAAGAAAGCCAACGCGATTCTTGGTTGCATCAATAGGAGTATGGTGTTCAGATCAAGAGAGGTAATGGTACCACTCTATTCTGCATTGGTTAGACCTCATTTGGAATCCTGTGTCCATTTCCAGGCACCTCAATTCAAGAAAGATATCGACAAGCTGGAACATGTCCAGGGGAGGGCAATCAAAATGGTGAAGGGTCTGGAAGCCATGAAGCCCTATGAGGAGTGGCTTAGGGAGCTGGGTATGTTCAGTCTGCAGAAGAGAAGGTTAAGAAGGGACATGTTAGCCATGTTTAAATATTTGAAGGAATGTCATTTTGAGGAGGGAGCGGGCTTGTTTTCTGCTGTTCCAGAGGCTAGGACAAGGAGCAATGGATTCAAGCTGCAGGAAAGAAGATTCTACTTGAACCTCAGGAAGAACTTTCTGATGGTCAGAGCTGTCCAGCAGTGGAATATGCTGCCTGGGAGTGTAGTAGAACCTCCTTATTTGAAGGTTTTTAAGCAGGGACTGCATAGGCGTCTGTTGGGAATGCTTTGATGGGTGTTCCTGCATGGCAGGGGGTTGGACTGGATGGCCCCTGGGGTCTCTTCCAACTCTGTGATTCTATCATTCTATGTATGGGCCTTCAAGTCTCTTGTCAACTTATGGTAGGACACCCTAAATTTAATCTTCTTCTCTTCTAATGAGCATTCAAGTCTGAGTTGCTATAGAACCCATTTATTTGTCTTTTTGGCAGTCCAGGTTATCTGAACTCACCTGCAGCATGACATTTCAAACGAGTTGACTTTCTCCGTGTCATCTTTCTTCAGGATATCATAGAATCATAGAGTTGGAAGAGACCACAGGGGTCATCCAGTCCAACCCCCTTCTTCCATGCAGGAGCATGCATCAAAGCACTCCCTTTGATAGATGGCCATCCAGTCTCTGTTTAAAAACTTGAAAAACTTCTGAAGAAAAAGACTCCATCACACTCTGAGGCAGCATATTCTACTGCTGGACAGCTCTGACCATCAGGAAGTTCTTCCTGAGGTTCAAGTGGAATCTCTTTTCCTGTAGCTTGAATTCATTGCTTCTTGTCCTAGTTTCTGAAGGACATGATAGCTATCCTGAAATGGTTGAAAGGATGCCAGCTTGTTTTCTGCTGTTCTTGTGTGTAGCACAGAGCTGGTGGATTCAATTTCCAAGAAAAGAGATTCTACCTAAACATTAACTAGAACTTTTTGACTGTAAGAGCTGTTTGACTGTGGAACAGAATGCCTGGAAATGTGGAGGACTCTCACAGGATCATAGAAACATAGAGTTGGAAGGGAGTCCTAGGGATCATCCAGCCCAATGGTCTTCTCCTATGTGGGAATAAACAGTAAAAGCACTCTGGGCATATAGCCCTCCAGCCTCTTTTCAAAAATCATCAAAGAAGTCTGCATCGCACTCCATTGAGGCAGCAGCAGATTCCACTGTTGAACTGCTCTTACCATCATGAAGCTCCTCCCAATGTTTAGATGACCTGAGGACCAAAGAGGTGTTACAGGACCAGACGTGATAAGAATGGCCAGATATGACTACAAGGTCATTCCGTATGTAGGATGGGTGAGAAACTGGGAGGGGGCAGTAAAGCCCAGGAAGAGTTGTTCTGATTTGTTAACAAATGGGAACGCAGTGTCTGCCAATTTCAAAATGTCATGGCTTACATAGTACTATATACTCAATCATAGAACCTCAATGCTTCTTTGGTCTTTAGTTTCCATCATCTCCAGCTCTCACCAGTTTTGACTGAGGAGAAACTCAAAGGAGAGTCAGTTTTCACTGCAGAGAAACTCAGTGGAGATTCCTTGGAGACTTTTCAGTGCTGGAGAGAGAGATCACGTGATGGGGAGGGGATGAGACAGCCAACCTTAGTCTCCAGTTGTCTTAAGTCCTGCTCTGTCCTCTCTCCTTCCAGCTTCATCCTTTCCTGGGAAACCCCCAGTTCTACAATGACACCATAGTCAAGGGGTTCCACTTGGATGAAAACAAAGACCTGGCTGCTGAGTTTGATCTTGTGAACTGGGTGCTGTTTCCCAACAGATCTGTTGTTCGGGTGAAATTTGGGAGTCTGGAAAGTCAGGGGGAACCAGGCCTCAAGTTCACCATTGACCGGGATGCCATCGTGTGGCCCAAATGGCTCAACCAGGTAAGGAGAGAACATCTTTGTTTCTGGGTCATCTCCTTTAGACAACTGTAGTTGCTGGCACCCAATTAACCATGTCACTTTACTGGTGTTCTCATGAGTGATGGACAAGTCAAACATTGGCCATTTCCACATTAGCATTTTAAAATGGTGCAGAGTGACCTCCAATGGAGGTCTTCTGCACCATAGCGTGGACTGGGGTGGACTACTTTTTGTAGTTCCACACCTTGATCCACGCAGGAGCGACCGGAACTGGTTGTGCAGCATGTTTTTTAAAAACCTCTTTTTAGAGGTTTTTAAAAAGCACGGAGCGCCCAACCCTGTGCTGCTCCGTCACCCGGCTCCGAAGCAGATTTGCAGGCACGCGCAAGTGCGTGCCTGCAGATCTGCTGGGGGCGGGTTTCCGGCTGGCGAGCTTCTCCGGTTGGTGGAGAGCCTCCGCCAACCAGAAGCTGCCATTTGGGACGCCATAGGACTGTGGAGCAGCGAACTCGCGCTGCTCCGCGTGGCGATGGACTCGCCCAGCTCCTGGTAAGCTCTGTTTTCAGGCGTTTCGCCCGCTTCCCCCCACATGTGGAAAGGGCCATTATCTGCCCTACATGCATTTCAGTTACTATCACTGTCAAAAAGCTCCTTCTAGTGTTCAGTCAACATCTACCCTTCTGCCATTAGGGTGGATTAACAAACCACACCTAACCATATCCCCAGGTGGATATGGAGCTGACTTGAACCCCTGAACACAAGGTAGAAGGTAGAAAAGAGACAGAAAGAAAGACACACACGCACGCGCACACACATGTAACTTTGGCCCAAGGATTCCTCCCAGGAAGGCTTCCCTTCTTATACCATTTGTATGTTTATATTAAAGAATGCTTAAAAAGAAAAGATTCATGCATCAGCATTAGCAGAATCACAGCCTGTAGATGTGTTACGTTTTATCTGACCCTTAACTTCCTGAGTCTGCGTGATCCTGGGTCATACCTGAAGACATCTCTGATGTTTCAAGAGTCCTTCACTTGTAGACACTGATCATTGACGTATACTAGGCAGGACAAACAATTCTGAAGCAATGTTGTTTGATGAACCCAATTAATATCACAGTTAATGATTATCAAGTATTAATTCTATAGCAAGTTACAGAGCACCAAAGACCTGGTCCTACCCTCCAGGGAGGCAGAAAACATGCCTGCTCCTGCTTCTCTGGGGCAGCCCCTGAAGAATAAAGGGGCAGTTTGAGTGCTGGATTGAGAACAAAACATGCAAGGAGAGGTTGAAGAGGTGGGCCTGTCCAGCCAGGTGAAGAGAAGACTGAGGGGTGACCTGACTGCACTCTTGAACTGAGTGCCACAGTGGATTTATCAACCTCTGACAACAAAACTATCTCTAGCCAGTGCCTATCCATAAGTAAGTTACCCATGATGCTGTTCCCCTTGATACTCTGTGCCTTTTCTCTCTAGACCCTTCCCCCTTCAAGGTGTGTTGAGAGCTGTGGCCCCGGATACGCCAAGGCAGTTCGAGAAGGGAAACCCGTTTGCTGCTACGACTGTGTTCCCTGCCCAGAAGGGACCGTCTCCTCTCAGGAAGGTAAGCCACTCCAGAGGACAAATGGAGCTAAAATAAAGCTACAAACTTATGCCATTTCCACACTATAATGTTACAGTGCTATTATTCCACTTTCAACATCCTATGGACTCCTGGGGTTTGCAGTTTCGGGAGGGGCCTTTAGAATTCACAGCCAGAGAACTGTTGGGCTCATTCAAACTACAAACCACAGAATTCCACAGGATGTTGAAAGTGGAATAATAGCACTATAACAATCTAGTGCAGAAATGGCCTTACTTTGGATCTTTCTTTTCGGCCTCTATTTGCAACAGAGCAAGTTGTAAGTTAACTTCGGCGATGACTTCATAGACTTTGCATGACAAGGTTGGAAGGGACAACTACTGCACTGAAAGATGTCTGTCCAATTCCACTGTCAAATAGTTCTGACAACCAACATGTCTTCCTAATGTAGATTTCTAGGCTGTGTTGACAGAAAAGTAATTTTTCATTTTTAAAACTAATAAAATTAATTTTAACATGATTAAGTATAAGGTACCTAAGTACCCTAAAGGCCAGTTTCTTCCTTTGAAACAGAGCCTACAGCAACTGGTATTCATTGGTGGTCTCCCATCCAAGTACTAACCAGGATTGACCTTGCTCAGCTTCCAAGATCAACTGGGATCTGGTGCAAAATCTGAGGATTCCTTGCCTAAGAAAACCCTAGGAAAAAATTCATGGGGTCGCCATAAATCAACAGGTGACTTGAAGGTGCCTACACAAACAAACATACCGTATTTAAGCAGGATAAAAGAAACGAACAAATACAGGCTGGGTGAAACCTGGCTTGAAAGCAATCCATTTGAAAAGGATCTAGAGGTCTTAGAGAACCACAAGCTAAATGTGAGGCAACAGTGCAATATGGCAGCCAAAAAAGCCAATGCAATTCTTGGTTGCATCAATAGAAGCATAGTGTCTAGGTTGAGGGATGTAATAGTACCACCCTATTTTGCTTTGGTCTAACCTCACCATGAATACTGTGTCCAATTCTGGGCACCACAATTCAAAAAGGATACGGACAAGCTGGAATGTGTCCAGAGGAAGGTGACCAAAATATTCAAAGGCTTGGAAACCAGGAAGCCCTATGAAGAGTGGCTTAGGGAGCAGGGTATGTTTAACCAGAAGAAGAGAAGGTTAAGAGGGGACACAATAACCATGTTTAAATATTTGAAGGGATATCATATGGATGTTTACACAAGTTTGTTTTCTGTTGCTCCAAAGACTAAGACACAGGCAATGGCTTCAAACATCAGGAAAGAGATTCCTCCTAAACATCAAGAAGAACTTCCTGACAGTAACAGCCATTTGACAGTGAAATCCGCTGCTGTCTTAAGAGAGAATGATGAAGTCTCCTTCTTTTTGAAGGAGGTTTTTGAAGATGATCATCTGTTGGTAGCACTTTGTTTGTACCTGTATGGCAGAAGAGGTTGAACCAGATGGCCCTTGTGGTCTTTTCCAGCTCTATGATTCTATGAGTCGAAGATGGAGTGATCTTCCTGGAAGCCAGCATTTCCTCTGACATCTAATTTTTACTTGGTCAACATTACCATCCTTTCCTTTTCTGCAGGTCATCCTAAAGCATGGGTGGGAACCATGTAGCTGTCCAGATGTGGTTGCAGTACAGATCTCAGCATTCCTACCCATTGATTCCTGGAGCTGCAGTCCAAAAGCACCTGGAGAGGCACATAATTTCCACTTCTTTCTTGAAATAATATGTTTTATGTCATCTGGCAGAGCTCCATCTCATATGAATGCAAGAGAGACATCAACCAATTCCTCTCTTTTCAGATGCCGATCATTGTGCCAAGTGTCCAGAAGATCAGCATCCAAACAACGACCATGATCAGTGTTTCTATAAGGACGTGAGCTTCCTCTCCTATGAAGAACCTCTAGGGATTGTCCTGGTTTTCTTTGCAGTCCTCTTGTCCTTCACCACAGTTATACTATTTGGAATCTTCATTAAAAGCAAGGATACTCCACTGGTCAAAGTCAACAACCGGGACCTTTCCTACATTCTCCTTGTCTCCCTCCTGCTTTCCTTCTTATCCTCCTTCCTCTTCCTTGGTCGGCCAAGGAAGACAACCTGCCTTCTCCAACAAGCAGCCTTCAGCATCATCTTCTCGGTTGTTCTCTCTTCTGTGTTGGCCAAAACCATCACTGTGGTGTTGGCCTTCCTGGCCACAAGGCCTGGGAACACGACAAGGAAATGGCTGGGGAAGAGTCTTGCAAATTCCATTGTTGTTTCTTGCTCTGGTGTCCAAGTTATCATTTGCACTCTCTGGCTGATCATCTTTCCCCCCTTTCCAGACTCCGACATGCACTCCCACCTTCAGCAGATCACCCTGCAATGCAAGCAACGGTCAGCAGCCATGTTCTACATGGCTCTTGGTTACTTGGGCTTCCTGGCTACCATCTGCTTCACAGTGGCTTTTCTGGCAAGGAAGCTGCCTGGGGCCTTTAACGAAGCCAAGCTGATCACCTTCAGCATGCTGGTCTTCTGCAGCGTCTGGGTCTCCTTTGTGCCCACCTACCTGAGCACGAAGGGGAAGTATATGGTGGCTGTGCAGATCTTCTCCATCTTGACCTCCAGTGCTGGGCTCCTAGGCTGCATCTTTATCCCAAAATGCTACATTATTGTGCTGAGGCCTGACCTGAATACAAAGAAGAATCTAAACCCAAAAAACAAAGAAGGCATCTGATGCTTACACGCTCAGTCTTGAAACTCTTTGATCTTCATGAAATTAAATCCTAGAATGATTATTTTAAACCTATGATTGTTATTGCATCAAATCACTGGCTCTTATTATGTGCAACTGGCTTCTTGGCTTTCTGACTTGCTACATGTACTTTTGGAAAACTACCTGGCAACCCCCCTCTGGTCTTGCAGGTTCACCCCAGCTAAAGTGAGCCATTAAGCATCAATGAGAATAGGAAATATTGGCCCTGGCACAGTCTAGGTAGAATCCATAGACTGAGTTTAGAGGCTGAGAGTTTGTGACGTGTCCAATGCCACCAATGGGTTTCCATGGCTGAGCAGGGAGTTGAACCCTGGACTCCAAAGTTGTAGTCCACCGCTCAAACCACTACATCACACTGTTGTCTATCTTATCCCCACCCCAGACCATCAGGAATTGATGGCAGTTAACACCAACAACAATGTTTGTGCTTGAAGATCTCATCTAGGTCCTTCATGGCTGCCCTTCCAAGTTCCTGACTCTGTATATTTGCCTTCAAGTTGCCCGCCAAATAATGGCAACTCCATGAATTTCAGAGGGTTTTCTTAGGCAAGGAATAATCAGAAGTGGTTTGCCAGTTCCTTCCTGCACCTGGTATTTATTGAATTCTTCTGTATTCTAATGTCTCCATTACCCACTTCAAAGTTGTGTAAATCACCTCTGGTCATTATTTTTGTTTCTTTTCTAATCTCTTCCTATCATCTGTGCATGACAAGTAATCTTTTAAAAATAATAATGAAATAAAAATAAAAATGTCATTGAAAAGAACTCCCAATATGCATCCCAATGAATCTCAAAGGAACTTTCTTCTGTTCTGGAATCTCTGACCTTCCTGAGTCATAATCGTTGTTGCACTTTCTTCCTTAACCTTCATCAATAGTTCTGTCAGTCCTTTGCTATTCCAAGACTTTGCTTCCACACTCTGAGGCAGCATATTCCACTGCTGGACAATTCTGACCATCAGGAAGTGCTTCCTGAGGTTCAGGTGGAATCTCCTTTCCTGCAGCTTGAATCCATTGCTCTTTGTCCTAATCTCTGGAGCAGCGGAAAACAAGCCCTCTCCTTCCTCTACATGACATCCCTTCAAATATTTAAACATGGCTATCATGCCCCCTTTTAACCTTCTCTTCTGCAGACTAAACATACCCAGCTACCTAAGCCACTCTTCATAGGACATGGCTTCCAGAGCCTTCACCATTTTGGTCACCCTCCTCTGGACATGCTCCAGTTTGTCAATATCCTTCTTGAAATGAGGTATCCAGAATTGGGCACAGGATTCCAGGTGAGGTCTGACCAAAGCAGAATAGAGTGCTACCATTTCCTCCCTCAGTCTAGACATCATATTCCTATTGATGCAACCAAGAATCGTGTTTGCTTTCTTGGCTGCCACATCGTACTGCTGACTCATGCTTGTGATCTACGAAGACTCCTAGATCCCTTTCACACGTGCTGCTATCCAGCCACGTGTCCCCCATCCTATATTTCTGTATTCCATTATTTCTACCTAGGTGTAGGACCTTACGCTTCTCTCTGTTGAAATTCATTTTGTTGGCCCAACTCTCCAACCTGTCATGGTCATTTTGAAATTTGCATGCTCTCTATTCCTTCAACCAAGTTATTGATGAAGATGCTGAATAGCACTGGGCCCAGGATGGAACCCTGTGGCTCCCCACTTGTCCCTTCTCCCTAGGATGAAAAGCAGCCATTGGTGATCACCCTTTGGGTTTGGTTGGTCAACCAACTACAAATCCACCTAGCAGCCCTTTCCAGCCTGCATTTTACTAGCTTCTTTGCAAGAATATTATGGGGAACTTTGTCAAAGGCCTTACTGAAGTCAAGATATGCCACATCTATAGCATTTCCTTCATCTATCAAGCTTGTAACCCTATTGTAAAAAGAAATTAGTCTGGCACGACTTGTTTCTGAGAAATCCATGTTGACTTTTAGTGATTATGGTATTGCTTTCTAAGTAATTACACATTGGTTGTTTAATGATCTGCTCTAGGATCTTTCCTGGTATTGATGTCAGGCTGACCAGGCAATAATTATTGGGGTCCTCTTTTTTTCCCCTTCTTGAAGATGGGGACATTTGCCCTCCTCCTGTCTGCTGGGACTTCTAGTCTCCAAGAGTTCTGAAAGATTATTGCAAGTGGTTCAGAAATGACTTCTGCCACTTCTTTTAACATCCTTGGATGTAATTCATCTGGCCCTGGGGACTTGAATTCATCTAGTTTAGCCAGATATTCCTGTACTACTTTCTCTACTTATTTTGTGCTGCATTTCCCTCGCTTCCTCATCTGCTCCCCACCCCCCAGGTTGAGTACTTCTATCATTTTGGGAGAAAACTGAGGCAAAGAAGGTGTTGAGCAGTTCTGCTTTCTCTCTCCCTGCCCCCGTTATTAATTGGCCATCTTCTCCACGCAGTGACCCTATCATTTTCTTGCTTTTGCTTTTGCTGTGGACATATCTAAAAAAGCCCCTTTTATTGTTTTTAATGTCTCTGACAAGCCTTAGTTTATTCTGCACTTTAGCTTTTCTGACCTTCTCCCTACCTCTCCTGAGTATTTGCTTGAATTCCTCTTTGGTGGTTTCACCATTTTTCCATTTCCTGTACATGTTTCTCTTAACACTTAGCTCAGCTGAGAGTTCTTTAGTCAAACAATTCTGGTTTCTTTAGACACCTTTATATTTACACATTTAACATATATCATTGGAATTATCTACTTATTTATCTTACTTAATTATCTACATATTTAATTTTCCAAATTAAGTCATTATTAACTTATTCTATATTAAGTAATATATTATAATAGTAGTTAATCAACAATGTAGTAATACTAACAGTCAATTATCAGATAATAATAGTAAACCTCAAAAAATTAATAATAACCATCCATATACAGAGTAGATAGTAAACTTTTAAAGTAATATACAAAATACATAATTCTATTTTTACACTTCTCATGTAATGATATAAATGTAAAATTTTAAATTCAAAAATCTATTACCATCAGATTGCCATTATTCTTCTTAGAAAATCAATCAACCATTTCCACTCAGACAGAAATTCATTTTGTGTTCTGCTTTTTAGTCTATACATAAGATTATCCACTTCAGCAATTCCCATCAGCCCGCCTAACCACTCATCCACTGTTGACAAGAAGCTCTTCCTCATAATGAGATGGAATGTCCCTTTTTGCAGTGAGAATCCATTGCTCTGTGTCCTAAGGTCTGGAGCAGCAGAATACAAGCTACTTCCATCTTCTGTATGACATCCTTTCAGGTACTTAAGATGGCTCTGTGATGTCACCTCACAATCTTCTCTCTTCCAACCTAAGTATTATTTTATATAGATTTGAGAGCCAGCCTGCTGTAATGGTTTGAGCTTTACTCTACAACCCTGGGGACCAAGGTTCGATTCCCTGCTTGGCCACAGAAACCTGTTGGGTGACCTTGGGCAAATCACACTCTCTCAGCACCAGAAAACTCCAGGATAGGGTTGCCTCAGAGTTTCCATAAGTCACAAATGAGTTAAGGCACACATCAGCAACAATATATTTATTTATTCAATTCTCCCACTTCCCCCAGTTTAAAATAGCCTCAATGCTGTATTATAGGTTTAAGGTAAAGAACAGCACTGTTAAAAGGCAGACAGTTGGACTACCATTGAAAATACCATCTCAGGGGCTGCCCAGGCCTGAGATCCTCAGGAGGGGCCCAACTTACTCTTATTCCCTCCACCCTCACCAGCACTGTTGACAGGAACACAAAAGACAGGGCCTTTTTGGGGGCTGCCCCCAGATTCTGAGACTCTCTCCCCTTCAGGGAGCCCAGAAAGACCCCTTCTTTGTGGTCCTTCCGTAGTCAGGCAAAAACCTGTTTATTCCAACAGCCTTTTCAAAAGCCAGGTGCTGTGCTTTTTCAAACTGAACTGTTTTAAATACTTTTTGTGTTTTAGTTGTACTGTATTTTTTCTCCTTAAGTCTACTTTTAAATCATATTAATGTTCACAAAATTTAATTCCATTTTAATGTTCATTTTTGGTAAGATTTTAGCTGTAATTTTTAAAACTATTGTAGCCAACTTGAATCCCATTTTTGGGACAAAGACAGGACAGAAAGAAGACTCAAAGGGGCTTACAAAAGAAGCACATCTGCATATTCACATCATATCAAAGTTAAAATCTTGATTGAGCTATCAATAAAAATTTAACCAGTAATCGTGGTGTTGTGGTTTGAGTGTTGGACTTGGGCTCTGGGAGACCAAGGTTCAAATCCCTGCTCACTTACAGATGCCCACTGAATAATTTGGGCAAGTCACACTCTCTCAGCCTCAGAGGATGGCAAGGGCAAACGCTCTCTGAATAAGAAATCTTACTAGGAAACTCTTTCATCCTAGGGTCTCCAAATAATTAGAAGGCACACAATAACAACCACAAGAACAACATTAATAAAAGTACGACAACAAATATTTGTGGTCTTTCTCTACTATTCACAGAACTGTATGATGTTAGAGTGTAGCAGAACTGAGATAGAGACCCACGGTTTTAAGGAAAATTGTTTATTGTGCACAATGTCCTGGTGAGATCCTTCTAAAAAATCTGGGCCCTGCCTCTTTATATTCAAAGCAATTTATACACATCCAGTGCGAATGCATCACATGTTCAAGAAAGGAAACTTACATGTACAATGGTTCCCACCATTCTCCAGCGTAATCTTACAAATGTTGCAAAGTAAAGGAAGCATAGCGAGGGACATTCCATCCTCCCTAACATTGTATCTCACTGAGTTCTATTGTATTCTTTTCAAACACAGAGGGACTTCAATTGCAGAGGAAATTAACTGCTTTTCCCTCACACCCAGAGGTCATCTAGACAGACCCAAAACTGCACGTCCACCATAAGAGCTGGAAGAAGCCACAAGGGACTTCTAGTCCAAAGTCCGTTCTGCTACGCAGGAATACTCAAGTCCCCTCCTGAAAGATTCCCATCTCACCTCCGTTTAGACCTCTCACTCTCTCCATCAGCTCTTACAGTCAAGAAGTTCTTCCTAACGTTTACACAGAATCTCCTTTCCTGTTGCTCCACAGCGTCCTGGCCTCCGGAGTAGCAGGAAACAGACTTGCCCCTCATGCGCCCTTCTCTTCTCCAAGCTAAACGTGCCCAGCTCCCTCAGCCGCTCAGGCCTCTGACCATTCCAGTTGTCCTTCTCTAAACGCCCCCATTGCTTCCAGGGCTGTTGTGGGACATATTGCCCCCTGAGGCACAAGAGGAAATGGAGACAGACAGACAGATGAGCCACCCAAGTCACAGCTGGGTGGTCACCGGCAAAGGCAGAAGTCCTACTGGCTCACAATCCAAAACAGGTACTATTGGGTCACACCATGCAGCCATTTTAAAAGAGCTGATGGGATCTCATGGTGAACACAGACTAACGCGGTCTATGTATTTTTGGAAAGCTGAAGGTGGGAGGCTGGCACAGATCCCGGCAAGAGAGCCCGAGAGGTGTGGAAAGGAAGCCACTCTTCCTGTGCTCAGAAGCAGGCGCACCACTACGACCATTTCCGCACTACAGTGTTAAAGTGCTGCTATTCCACTAGCAACCTCCTATGGAATTCTGGGGTTTGTAGTTTAGGGAAGGGCACTTCGAATTCTCAGCCAGAGAGCTCTTTGGTCTCAGTCAACTACAAACCCCAGAATTCCACAGGGCGTGGAAAGTGGAATAGCAGCAGTTTAACACCGTAGTGCGGAAATGGCCTACAATGCGAGTTTAAAAGGAGCTTATGTTGATAATCCGGAGACAGAGAGAGAGAGAAGAGTCAAAGCAAGCAAGACCCCCTCCTTCCCCTCTTCCAGGCCAGCTGCCCACCCAAATGTTGACTTCGGCGCAGGGGGGCGCTTTTCCTTCCCATTGAAAACACCCCCACCTCCCCCGCCACGCTTTTCCCCTCCTTCCAGCCCCTTTCCAAACAAACAAACAAACAAACCTACAAAACACAAAAGATAACCTTGGGTGGCGGGGGGGGTCATGTTGTGTCTGGAAGCGCAACAAGCCGCGGTATAGAGGGGTTCGGGTCAGGACCCCTGGGAGGGGATGGACGCAGTCTTTTTGGTGGGGGGGCGCGGGCTGGAAACCTTCCGAGACTCCACTTTCACTGAATGCGCAGAAACTTCCCAGAACAGAATAAAACGGACTCCCAACCCTCCCCCCCAAAAAAGATATCTTCAGCGAATTCCTAGAGGATGCAGCCCAGAAAGGGGGGAGGCCACGCTCCAAGACGCCCCCCACCCATCCCGAGAGACCACCCCAGGCCTCGAGGGGGGCGATCGAAGCAGGAGAAAACCCTCCCGGGCTGAACAGGGGCTGTGGGGGGGCGTCCTTATTGCTGCCCTTGCGTCTCCCCCTCCCCAGCTGATCCCAGTGGGTGCCTGGGAGGTGTGGGATTCCTCAGACACGCCTCTCTCAATACCCCTGAAGGTAAGTTTTCCTGGAAGGCCAGGACGTCCAACCCCTTCAAAGGACCCCTCCCTACGTCCCTCGAAAACCACCGCTTGGTTTCCTCCCGGGAAAACGACCAAGACCCCTCCTCCTCCTCCTCGTCCTCTCGGCCACAGAGGGAAGGAAAGAAAGAAAAAAAAGTGGCGGGAGGGTTGGCCGTTGGCCGTTGACAGTCACGTGCCGCCGCGCGCAGGGATTCGGCTCGCGGTGAGGCGGCGGAAAGGCTCCCTCGAGGGGCGCGTGGTGGCGCGTGGCTTGCGGGTTTTTCATCTTTTGGGGCATCCTCGCTTTCTCCAGAGGGTCTGAAAGGCTGCAGGTAGGAGTGTTATTTTTATTTTAATGTCAGGCGAGCGGGGAGGGGAGGGGAGGGGAGAAATATATCTTTTAATTTATCGTCTTTAAAATGTATTTTTATTTTCCTTCCACCTTCCTCCCCCCACGCCCCCATGACTGGGGCCATTTCTGCACTACACTCTTATAGCGCGATGATCCCACTTTCAACATCCTCTGGAATCCTGGGGTTTGCAGTTTCGGGAGGGGCTGGCCGGAGCCCAGGGTTCCAGAGGATGTTGAAAGTGGGATCATCGCGCTATAAGAGTGTAGTGCGGAAATGGCCTGGGCCTCCCAGTTTGCAACGTTGTTAAAAGAAACGCGGGGGAGAAAAGCGATGATCCTATTAAAACGCAAATGAATGCAACGCTGTATTAAAGTCAATAAGAGAATTTTAAGACGCATGAAAAACAGTTTTAAAACCCGTCCAGGGGAGAAATTGCAGTCACTCGTTTTCACTTTCAAGGCCTCTTCCTTAAAAACCTTTTAATTTTTTTTTTGGATTTTAAAACAAGTTTAATGAGGTTATTTCCCCTTCTCCTATTTTTATCGTTTAACTTTTTTAAAAAAAATGTTTTGTCTTGTTTAACTTATTGGGAAATCTAATTTTCAGGAGTGGTATATGTAAGTAAAATAAAAAGAGCAGTTATGCATACAAAAGCTTGGGGTGAGGAATGCAAGGGAAAGGGGGAAACAAATGGGGGGGCACTTGCCTCAGGAAATATCAAACTGAGAAAGTTATAAACCCATGAAAGTGGGGGAAGGACTCTGGTGAGAAGCTGTGAATAATTAGAAAAGCTGCAGCAGTTAGCAGATAAGAAATGGGTTAGAGTACAGTTGTGGTGGAAAAACAACAAAACAGAAGATGGTAAGCTGAACTCTTCCCCCAGACATCATAGACTCGTAGAGTTGGAAGAGACCACAGGGGCCGTCCAGTCCAACCTCCGGATATGCAGGAACATACAGCTTTGCTTAAAAACCTCCAAAGAAGGAGAAGACTCCAACGCACTCCATGGAGGCGGCATATTCCACTGCTGGACAGCTCTGACCATCAGGAAATGCTTCCTGAGGTTCAGGTGGAATCGCCTTTCCTGCAGCTTGAATCCATTGCTCCTTGTCCTGGTCTCTGGAGCAGCAGAAAACAAGCCCACTCCCTCCTCGACATGACATAATAATAATAATAATAAATAATTATTATTATTATTATTATTATTATTATTATTATTATTATTATTATTAATATTTATTTGTATCCTGCCTTTCCACACGGATCGAGGCGGCAAACAAAATAAAATACATTATACATTAAAAGACATTAAAAACATGCCCAATCCTCCCCACCCACCAACCCAGCTAACCCCCTAAAACACATAACAATTAACAATTAATTAACTATTAAAAGAACAGCAGGACAATTGGTGGGAGGTAGTGGAAGTATTAGTCTGGGAAGGCCTGTCGGAAGAGATCAGTCTTGACTGCTTTTTTAAAGCAGTCAAGACTGGTAATATGCCGGGTCTCCTCTGGCATAACTTGGGAGCGACAGAAGAGAAGGTCCTCAGGATAACCGCAGCCAGCCTAGATCTGACTGGCTGCAGTAAATTCGTCCCAGAGGACCTTAATGTGCAGGGCGGATTATATGGGAGAAGGCAATCCCGCAGGTAGGCTGGCCCCAAGCCATAAAGGGCTTTAAATGTTTAAACATGGCTATCGTGTACCCTGTTCAGCTTTTCTTCTGCAGCCTAAATATACCCAGCTCCCTCAGCCGCCCCTCATAGGGCTTCATGGCTTCCAGACCCTTCACCATTTTGGTCGCCCTCCTCTGGACGTCAGAAAGATACTACGTTGTCTGCTCTCTTCTGCCAGAGAAGGAGCTGAAGAAGGAAATTCAGGGCCAGCCTGGGCTTGGTCTCAGCCAGATCTCAGAAGAAGGAGAGAACGATGTTTGTGTTGGATTTTGACTGTATAATAGGATACAGGCCAGTCGTTCTGATGAGCAGCAGGGATGGGAGCTTTTGGGAGACTTTGAAGATGGCTCTCTAGTCTCTGGGGAAGGAACACAGGATCATCTCTTGGGCCATTTCCGCACTACAGTGTTAAAGTGCTGCTATTCCACTATCAACCTCCTATGGAATTCTGGAATTTGTAGTTTAGGGAAGGGCACTTCAAATTCTCAGCCAAAGAGCTCTTTGGTCTAGTAAACTACAAACCCCAGAATTCCACAGGGCGTTGAAAGTGGAATAGCAGCACTTTAACACTGTAGTGCGGAAATGGCCTTGGAGGAACTTCAATAGCTTCATGACATTTCCCTTTGTCTTCCCATTGAGACCTGGGACTCCTATACTACACTGGCTGCAAAAGAGTCAGAAATTCAACAGGTACAAACTCCCAATTCCTTCACCTTCGTATCAGGGAGATGTGCTCAATAGTCTAAAAGGCAGGGGGATCTTAATTTGAGAAGTGAAAGCCTGTGTGTCTTCAATCAATCTGGAATTTGCTCCTAATTCCAGAAAAGATTTCTTTTTTCTTTGGGGAGGAATGGTTGAGGAGGACTGGAGAAGGACTGTGAGGAGACAAGGCTTGGGGTGAAATGGCTTGCTGGGGGGACTTCTGTACTGTCTCTTGGTGGCAGGAGCAAGGACATTTCCGTCCCACCACTTTCAGACATCCTCACCCCACAGGAACCTCCATTTCACCCCTCTGACCAGGAGATGCAGTGATCAGAGGACCACCACCACCCCGCTTTCCTGGGAAAGGGAAACAGGCAGATGACGTATTATTCCTGGGAGAACCAAGGCCCTTTCCTTCGGGCTCCCATGTCATTTCAGCCCCTCCAAATTTTGTGAAAACCATAGGATATAGAAATATCTGCAAGTTGGTTCCTTTTACAGATACCTTGCATGGAAAAAGAGTTTACTTGAGCAAGTGCCCTTTCAAGAGATCTACACACTTGAAAGTGCCCTTCAAGAGATCTACACACTTGAAAGTGCCCTTTCAAGAGATCTACACAGAACAACCCAGCAGATGCCCAGGAATCTGCTGTGATTTTCCAACTAGTTCCAGTGTTCCTTACCTCACCGAGAGATGTGTTTCTTAAAAAAAAAAAACCCTGTAGAGAACACTACAGCAAGTATTGTATTAATGGGAATACTGAGGGCCTAACTTGGCCAGGATCCCCTCAAAAGGCAAATTCAAGAGGCTTCTCTTTTACCTCCTAGTTCAAAAATTTGCAGGGACTGGCTTGGGTGGAAGGGCTCTCTTTTTCCATGAAAAATTTCTGCATGGCTGAAAGGAGCTTTGCAGCCATGGCATGAGGAGAAGGTTTGGAGCACTCCTAGGGAGTCTCCCTCACATATAGGGAGAACTGGGCACTTCTCTGGCTGCTTAAAAAAGAATTGAGAGGCAGTTTGTGGGAAGAAAGAGCTGACTGATTGGAAGAGAACTCTGCCAGGGAGGAGGTCTTCCAGCCCCTCTCCCCTCCTGTTCAAAGAGCAGGAGAAGGAACTTGGCTCCTTAGGCCGCGGTAGCTCTTTAAGTGTCTTAGATTGTGATAGAACCAATCCAGGAAAGCTCTTTTCACAGGAGAAAGGCCAAAGCATCATATTCTCCTGCAGATACTGTGGCGGCCCCAGGACACCATTTTGGGAAGGATACAGGAAAGGTGGCAAACGCATGAAGGACCTTCCCAGGGATGATTCTCCCCTTCCTTCCGCAGGGACTGGCAGAACCTGCCCCCTCTGTGCCATCTTCAAAGATGTTTCTGTAAAGAGCACTCAGCTTGCGTGGCCTGAGGGGGAGCGTTGGAGTTCTCCAAGGGGCTCTCCCTCACCTATAAAGGGCGGAAGTGGGCCTTTGGAAACTGGGCTGCCTTCTTTGTGCTGTCTTCAAAAGCTCTCCAAAGTACCCACCCCGGGAGTTGCCCCTTGTCAGGACAACTGGATGTCATCCTGTCCTTCAGTCGCTCGCTTCCTTGACTTCTGCCAGAAACCCCAACATTGTTCCTTCCTTCTGGTGAGCTGGAGGCTGTGGGGCTGGGACAGGATCTGGCCCAGGCTGGCTCTGGATTTCTCCCTGCAGCCCCTTCTCTGGCAAAAGGGGGAGATTTGGTGTGGTTTATTTTCACTGAAATACCTCTCTTCCACAATTGTACTCTGACCACCATCTTTCTTTTCTTTTTTTGTTATGGTTTCTCTGGCCTTTCATATCTTCTCCAGCTTCACGTAATCCCAGAGGAGGATCCCTTTCACATTTGGAGCATTGCTCGCCTCAGTTTGTCAGCTGTGTTTCCCTATGGGCTGCCTGTCCTTTTGGGTGGGGTTGTCCCTCCTCCTGATAAGCAGTCTGGCCATATTTCTTCAGTCTAACCTCCCTCTGAAGCACCGTGTTTGAAACCTGAACTGTCAGTTTTTGGCTAGTGGGCATCACAGTCTCAGATATCTGCACCCAACAAGAACCCCCACTGCCCCTCCATGACCAAAGGAAGGAAGTTAAGTGGGGTGGAGAAGATGCCATTCATGCCCCAAGGAAGAAACCCTACTAAGGGCTTCCCTGGCACTGCTCTGCTTGCAAGGTGGCTGGTCCTGCATTCAAGAATCAGTCATTTCTCCTGGATCATCTAATGCCAAGGTAGTGAAAACCTAGCCTCTGAAGCACATGTGCCCCCATTCAGCTTGGAAGCCCCATTTGAAAGTTCTCGTACTCTTCCCTCTACTAATGCAAACATCTTTGGATGACTCTGTCTCCCCCTCAACCCCCAGTAGCAGTATAAGTCACAGTGGCATTGCTGTGTGCATGCACCACCCATAGCAGCAGCCAAACACTCAGCATGTTTAATGGCAGATACTCCTCTCCTGTTTTGTTTTCTGATATAGGTCATTTTGCAACTCTGTGCCTATTTGGGGTGACAGAGGGTGGATTGAGCATTTTGGCTTATGCTTGGCTGGCTGGCTACGAATGATTCATAGCTGCCACAGCCTGTTATTTTGGAGGACACAGCAGGCAAATGCTATGAAATGATGGGCTTCTCATAAGTTGACAGGCAGCTTGAAGGTGCGTGCGCACGCACACACACAAAATCAGAGGATCTGATCTCTTTCAGAAGAAGGCAAAAAGGGACTGGCCTAGGTAGTCTGTGGTGGTGGTGGGAGCTTTTAAAAACCCCATCTAAGAATTTAATAACTTGATGATATTTTTGTTTCCTACAGCAACATGGCAGCAGCTGCAGCAGCCAACAAGGAAAAGAAAGTGCTGGCTCTCATTTATGACCACTTGGTGTGGAGTGGCTATGGAAAAGCAGCAGACAAATTGCTGAAAAAGAGTGGCCAGGTAACTGTACTGCCTCTGTAATAAAATTGCTGGTCTTCCTCACAGTGGCTGTTGGGGTCCTCTTACATTCGTTGGTGATGATGTTTCTTTTCTCTCCCACCTTTTTTTGGCCTCCTTTGCTGGGTGGCCTGTAGCCAGTCACCGTCTCACAGCTACATCTGCATCACGAGGTTGCTGGGAGGATAAAGTGGGGAAGAAGGAGAGCCCTGTTCTTCTTGGTTGAGAGCGTAAATATAATTAATATCGAGTAATGTCACGGCCCTCCAGGCAGCTCTTAAAGTAATCCAAGACATACAGAAGATTTGGGAGCACTTGTGGTATATGAAGGCATGGTGTGTTCATGCGTCTGAGCTATCTTCTGGAAGTGGAATATAGGATTTTCATGTGATGATGTTCTGGGCAAAGGGACACTGGTCAGACTTTGGCCATTTCTGCGCTACACCATTCTAGTGCTATTATTCCACTTTAAACAACCTCCTGTGGAGTTCTGGGGGTTATAGTTTACTGAGGCTTGCATTCTTGTTGCTCAAGCTCCTTTTTGCAGCTTTAAAAAGTTTAAGGGAAGTTAAAAAAGGTATTGCAAGAAAAAATTCAAGAAGAGCAGACTGGGTTTATACCAGGCAGAAATATGAAAGACAATGTGAGAAAGACAATGTGAGAATACTGTTAGATGCAATAGAATATTGTGATAAATAGAATATTGTGATAAAAGCCCAATGCAATGATTTTCTTGGATGCAGAGAAAGCATTTGATAATATATCATGGAAATTTTTACAGCGGATATTAAGAGAAAGCAGTTTTGGAGATGTGTTTTGTAAATGGATTGAGAAGATCTACCAAGACCAATCGGCAAGATTGGTGATTAACAGAGACACAAGAAGAATCAAGAATTGTTCCGAAATAATTATGAAATGGTCTGGAAAGAACTGAAAAAAGAAGTGGAGAAATGGAGCAAATTGAATCTACTTTCTTGGGAAGGATAAATTCTTTTAAAATGACATGATTACCAAAAATGATGTTCCTATTTAAAAATTTACCAATAATTGGAACTGGAAAAATATTTAAAGACTGGGAAAACGAAATATCAAAATATATATGGCTAGGTAAAAGGCCAAGAATAAGATTTAAAACATTATAGGACACTAAAGAAAGAGGAGTATTGGATTTTTGGTATTGGAGTATTGAAAATATATTATCAAGCATGTTGCTTAGAATGGATTCAAAGTTGGAAATCATTACAAAAATCATCAATAAAAGATTTAGAACAGGACAATAGATTTGCAAGGCATGGTTACTTGTATTATAATAAATTAGCGGTTAGCAAAGAATTTAATAACCATTGCATCCAGAAGACCCTATTAAAAGTATGGCAACAATTATACTCAAGATTTTATTCCAGCCTCCTGACTTTGACATCACCACAAGAAGCCTTTAAAATTTCCCCAACAAAAGAAGGGAAAATGCTGACAAACCAGGACATACTCATTTGGGATGGAAATAAACCAAGAATGAAAACGCTGGAAGAGATGAAGGAGGCTGCACATGAAATGAATTGGTTTCCGTGTAGAGAACTGACAGAAAGGTACAAAATGGACCTAAAATTATTTGGATTCAAGAAGAAGGAAAACGAACTGGATGTACTCATGAAAGAAAATCAAAAGAAAAGAATATCCAAACTTTATACATTGTTATTACAAAGAGAAATGGAAAAGGAAGAAATTAAAGAAATGGTGGTGAGATGATCACAAAATATAGGACATTCAGTAGATATTGAGAGTTGGAGAATGGTATGGAAAACAGATTTAAGATTTACATTAAATTTAAGAGAAAACTATTATAAAATGTTGCATAGATGGTATATGACACCAGAGAGATTACAAAGAATGGAAATTCAAAATGCTGGAAGTGTGGAGAAAAAGGGGGAACATTTTATCATATGTGGTGGATAAATAAAAAGGCGAAGAAATTTTGGAAAGAAATACACGATGAAATTCAAAAAGTATTCAAAATGAATTTTGAAATGATACTTGAATTATATTTATTGAATATAATAAAACCACAGGCAGAAATTAGAAAGCATAAAAATGTTATATTTACTTACAGCAGCTAGATTAACCTATGCTCAACATTGGAAACAAAATATTAAAATAAATTTAAATGAATGGGAATTAAAGATTATGGATATGATGGAGATGGAAAAATTGATAAATGCATTAAAGAACAAATCCATTCAACAATTTGGTAGATAATGGAGCAAAATAAAAGAGTGGCTACAATTGTAAAACTAGTAATTATAATGATATAATTTGATAAAAAAGGTAAAAGTGTATTGACTAGTTAAAAGATAAATTATGACTGTTATGCCAAAGATTCTATGTATAGTGAATTGGACTCCTTGTATTGGATTGTATTATATTGTATGTTTTGTTTGATTCAGCTGGGCAAACTGGAGAAGAAACTTTGTTATGCCATTTGGGAGGGGTACATTTAGAAGAAATGTTCCCATTTTATACTTTCTTTTAGAAATTTTAATAAAAATATTTCAAAAAAAAAGTTTAAGAGAAGTTGAGGCTGTATTCCCAGGCATGCTTAACTAGGACCGAGGCCGGCTGAATTAGGTTGGACTTACTTGATTTATAATTTACAGCTTTAGGGAATTTTCCACCTGAACCAGAGATATGAACAAGAACTGTCTGCTTCTTTGTGGCTGCTTTTCTCAGTACCTGCACTGCTTCCTGAGGAGTAATCTATTCATTTCTATAGCTTTAATCTGGATCTGTGAACTAAGATTTAGACTATTTGTATTTCTGATTTTTTCTCTGTTTTAAAAAACTTCTTTTTGTGCTGCAGCAAACCTTCCCATCACCTCCCATCCCACTCCGGAAGATCATTGCTGAATGGAAAAAGTAAGTGCGTGTTGTTGGTTTTTTAACCATTTTTGGGTGGAGTTCAGAAAGTTTTTGCTGTAGCCCAGAGAGCCAGGTTTTATTATGTTCTGCTTATATCTACACTTTACTAAACTATTCCTTTCTGGTCTAGAAATGTTAGAACAGGATCTCCATAATAGTATAACTTGAATCAACTACTCTTAACTACTGGTTCAGTTTTATACTACAATAAAAGGAGAGAATTTGCCTAGTCAGCCCGTAGGAAATTTCCTAATAGCATTTCCCACTGTTTGTTACTATCAGCAGCTTGGTTTGAAGACTGCACCAGATTGGGACTTAGTTCTTGGAGGTAGATGTTTGGATCAGTTTGAAAGGGAGCGCAGTTGTTTTTCTTTTAAACATAAAAGATTGTATTAATCTCTTTGAAGGTACCGGCCAAAGAAGATGAAAAAGCAGAAGAAAAGGAAATTAGAGAAGCTTAATGAGCAGACAGATGAGCGGTCAGAGAATCCTCCTCATGATTCATGTACAGATAGCTTTCAGCTCTTGGGCTCGCCAAAGAAGAAAAAGCAGAAGAAAAGCAAGTTAGAGAAGCTTAATGAGCAGACAGAGGAGCAGTTGGAGAATCCTCCTGATTCGTGTACAGATAGCTTTCAGCTCTTGGGCTCACCAAAGAAGAAAAAGCAGAAGATGAAAAAATTAGAGAAGCTTAATGAGCAGACAGAAGAGCAGTCAGAGAATCCTCCTGATCATTCATGTACAGACAGCTTTGAGCTCTTGGGCTCACAAAAGAAGCAAAAGCAGAAGAAAAGCAAGTTAGAGAAGTTTAATGAGCAAACAGAGCAGTCAGCGAATTGTCGTGATGATTCGTGTATAGATAGCTTTCAGCTCTTGAGCTCACCAAAGAAAAAGCAGAAGAAAAGCAAGTTAGAGAAGCTCATTGAGCAAACAGATGAGCAGTCAGAGAATCCTCCTCATGATTCGTGTACAAATAGCTTTCAGCTCTTGGGCTCACCAAAGAAGCAAAGGCAGGAGAAAAGGAAGTTAGAGAAGCTTAATGAGCAGACAGAGCAGTCAGCGAATCTTCCTGATGATTCGTGTACAGATAGCTTTCAGCTCTTGGGCTCACCAAAGAAAAAAAGCAGAGGAAAAAAAAATTAGAGAAGCTTAATGAGCAGACAGATGAGCAGTCAGAGAATCTCCTCGTCATTCGTGTACAACAGCTTTGAGTTCTTGGGCTCACCAAAGAAGCAAAAGCAGGAGAAAAGCAAGTTAGAGAAGCTTAATGAGCAGACAGAGCAGTCAGCAAATCCTCCTCATGATTCGTATACAGATAGCTTTCAGCTCTTGGGCTTACCAAAGAAGCAAAAACAGGAGAAAAGGAAGTTAGAGAAGCTTAATGAGCAGACAGAGAAGCAGTCAGAGAATCCCCCTGGTCATTCATGTACAGACGGCTTTGAATTCTTGGGCTCACCGAAGAAGCAAAAGGAGAAGAAAAGCAAATTAAAGAAGCTTAATGAGCAGACAGAGGAGCAGTCAGAGAATCCTCCTATCATTCATGTACAGACAGCTTTGAGCTCTTGGGCTCACCAAAGAAGCAAAAGCAGAAGAAAAGCAAGTTAGAGAAGCTTAATGAGCAGATGGAGGAGCAGTCAGAGAATCCTCCTGATCATTCATGTACAGACAGCTTTGAGCTTCTTGGGCTCACCAAAGAAGCAAAAGCAGAAGAAAAGCAAGTTAGAGAAGCTTAATGAGCAGACAGAGGAGCAGTCAGAGAATCCTCCTGATCATTCATGTACAGACAGCTTTGAGCTCTTGGGCTCACCAAAGAAGCAAAAGGAGAAGAAAAGCAAGTTAGAGAAGCTTAATGAGCAGACAGAGGAGCAGTCAGAGAATCCTCCTGATCATTCATGTACAGACAGCTTTGAGCTCTTGGTCTCACCAAAGAAGCAAAAGGAGAAGAAAAGCAGGTTGGAGAAGCTTAATGAGCAGACAGAGGAGCAGTCAGAGAATCCTCCTGATCATTCATGTACAGACAGCTTTCGGTTCTTGGGGTCACCAAAGAAGGAAAAGGACGAGAAATGCAAGTTAGAGAAAAAAGAAGAAGAGGATAATGAAGGAGAGAAGGAGGAGGAAGAGGAAGAAGAAGAGAAGGAGAAGGGCGAAGAAGATGAGAAAAAGAAAAAGGAGGGAGAAGAAGAAGAAGAGAGAGAGGAGGGGGAAGAAGAAGAGGAGGAAGAAGAAGAAGAGGAAGTGGCAGCACAGAGGAGCGACTGTGAGGAGGCACTGGAATTCAGTAGAACTCTGTAAGTTCATGACATGCACATACCACATTAGACCCCCAGGGATCCTTGGAACCCCCCGCATTAAAATCTGGGGGAAAAAAATTGGGGACTCGCCCCAGAATCCTAGTAAAGTCCTCTGGGGGATGATGAGAACAATTTCACACTGTTTTTCATTGTTTAGGCCAGCAGTTCTCAACCTGTGGGTCGCAACCCCTTTGGGGGTCGAATGACCCTTTCACAGTGGTTGCCTAAAACCATTGTAAAATACATATTTCTGATGGTCTTAGGCTCCATTCCTTCCTCGGTGGTGGTGTGCAAGCGCGAGCCACGCACTCGTGTCCTCCTGCCCCCTTTGGCGGGAGTGCGTGCGGCCACAGCGTCGCCGCAACAGGAGTGATGGTGCACAAGCGCGAGCCACGCACTTGTGTCCTCCTGCCCCCTGTTCAGAAGGGACTGAAATCACTCTCCTTCTCTGCTACCGGGAGAACCTCCTGCTTGATGGGCCAGCTTGGGGGGGGGGTGGCAGCACGGGGGGCAGGCCCCCTGCTCGCCACGGCCCCTGCCCCACTCGCTACGGGGGGGCTGCAGAAGGGCCAGGGGGCTGCAAGGTGGTGCTTTTCCGGGGGGGCGAGTTGTGCCCGGTGCAAAAAACAAAGGCACTGGGATTCCTCTCCCCCCGAGGCCAGGGTCGACACTCTGGAAACTTTTCCCACACTGCCCCCCCCAGCGGAAACGAGCAAAGCAGAAGCAGAGCTTCTCGAAGTTTTTTCCTGGGGGAGATGCATGGCTCCTTTTTCCCTCCCTGCCTACCTCCCCTGTTCCTGGCTGGCGAGGCGGCCTTTGCGGGGGGGGGGAGGCATTGTAAATAATAAATAAATATTTTTATGTTTGGGGGTCACCACAACATGAGGAACTGTATTAAAGAGTCGTGGCATTCGGAAGGTTGAGAACCACTGGTCTAGGCCATTGGGATGTCAGGGACATGCTAAAATGAGGAGGCATGGGGAGGGGGGAATTGGGGGGATTTTTTTTTTCTAGAAGAAAATAGGAGAGAGCACAGTAGTGAAAGGGGTGGCAGGTGGCCCACTGGCAGGACTCTCCTGGACCCTTTCCTAATGGGCAGTGGCCGTCTGTGCACAGGCAGCAAAGGTGCACCCCTTCCTTGGCATTTTTCTGGTACTGGAGGAGCAGCTGTGGGGGGAGGAGGGTTGTTGGTTGTGACGAACCTGATGAGGCGGGGGCTTGACATCAGAGTCTCCTTAGCAACTGAGAGGGTTTAAACTGATTGGTTGCCGAAATGGAACCTTGGATAGCCCAGGGGAGGGGCTGGTGGACAGAGGGGAATAACGGAATTTAACTGACTGTTGAGTTGATTGAAGTGGAGTTTAGTTTTTGAGGAATGTTTTAGATTAGAGGTGAAGATATAGCTGAAGAGCTCTGTGTTAGAGAGAACTGAGAAATAGGGTGTACGAGAGACAGTCAATGAATTAAGCAGAGGGAGACAGAGAGAGAGTAGAAGGGCGTGCTGTTTCATAAACATGTAGTTTCAAACAAATTTAAGTAACAGTGTTGCAATAAACATTTGACTTTATGTTTTCCTTAAAACGGAGTATTATTCTGCATCCTGGAGTATACACGCTACCAATAGTACCATTTTTACTATAGTTCCAATAGTAGCACAGTCATTGGAGAGTTAAATCACTGCTGGTCCTTATATCTGGCGAGGGGCAGAATTAAGGAAAGCAGTAAAGGGAGGTAACCCTGGAAGGAGGAAGCCAAGGGGGGGACCAGAGGGAGGAAGGTGCTGCGTTCTCAGGAAGGGAGAACTGAGGCAGAGCCGTTTGTCCTCGCCCTGGCTTGACCCAGAGATCTCCCTAGCTGTTCAGACCTGAACACAGAGAGGTGTCAGGCTGGGCAGGCCTTGAGTGCGATGTTGGGTGCTTCGTGCTTTCGAGTGTTTCACAGTGGCGATCCCCTAAAACAGCCTCTGTGTCCAGTCTGAGGGGAGTCTCGGGGAGGGGCCAGAGAATCTTCAGCTGGGTGTTTCTGGGAGCTGGGAGGCAAAATGTCCAGAAGACTCAAGATTCAGCATCCTTCCATAGGCAGGACAATGGGGGAATCTGTGGCCCTTCAAATACTGTTGGACTCCATTCCTCATCATCCCTGGGCTCATTTGGGGCTTGTAGTCCATCAAATATCCAGGGACCCCTGCTGATTTTCTGTTCCCCATCTCTGCAGGAGGAGAATAGTTGGACAGACAGAAGAACCAGGCGTTGGGAATGTTCAGATCTGGGCAGCCTTCTCCCAAGGACAGCTCTGCCTTACTGCCTCCATGGCCACCCTTCCCAGGTCCTCATCCCACTCTCTCTGTGCCATAGCCGAGGCTGGTGCAGTTGCCCCTCAGCGTGGTGGTCTGAGTTTAGGAATTAATGCAAAGTAATTATTATACATTATTTTCATTAAAGTTTAAAAGAAAACTTCACTCCCTGCTTAGTTAAATCTTTCCCACACATACTCGTGCCTGTTCCTTCCTTTGCAAGCATTACAGACAAGGAAAGACATCCCATCTAAACTTTAGGAGGAACTTCCAGATGGTCAAAGCTATGTGAGAGTTGAGTAGACTGTTCTGGAAGCTGGGGGCTCTCCCATCTTTGGAGGTCTTTCAAGAGAGGTAGGATGGCTGGATTTCAGGAGTTCTGCACAGCAAGGGGGTTAGACCCGGAGCACTTGTGGTCCCTCCAAAGTCTAGGATTGGCTGACTCTGTTTCACATCCAGATCCAGAAAGCTTCTGGCTCCCAAGGAAAACAGTTTCATAAGATTCATAAGCTCGAAGGTTGGTTTGCCACAGGCTCCTCATACTCCAGATGACAGCATGTTACAGCTTCAAGCAAGCATCCTATGAAGAACAGCAGATAACAGCTTCATCTCTCTCCCTGATGCCCAGACTCATGTACATGGGTGAGAATGATGAGGGCCCCCCCACAAGGACTGAAGAAACCATCTTTCTCCTGAGCCAGACCCTGGATCCATCTGGCCCAGTGCCACCCATGGTCCAGTGTGAACCATCAGCTGCTGTACCACAAAGAGTTCCCAGAAAATTATGCAAGCATAATATAGTACAAATGCATTATTCTGCCAAGAACCACTGCTTTGTGTTTCTCAGGAAAACACATGTATAATTTCCATGTTGTTTATTGGAAACAAAATAGGTCAATAGAACACATGTTGCTGAAGCTGAAACCTTGCTTCAGCTACTTTGTTATATAGTAAAACACAACAGTCCATCAGCATCTATTCCAGATGCCCAGTGGCAGTTCTTCCAGGTTTACACCTGCTTTCCTATATGACAGACGGGTCCTTTTTGATTGAAGCAACTCCTGTCTATAGTCACTGATCTTTAGAATTTCCTGTTAGGTCTTTTATATTCTAATGTTAATCTCCACCATAGTATCCTCTGTCTAGCCTAATCTTTGTAAATCACCCTCTAATTGCTATCATCTAAGCACAACAGCCAAATATTATTTGCCCAAGCTGGTAAAATGCTACTTATTGCCCAAGCCAATAAACAATACTGCTGACCATTTGGTCTCAGACTCCAGCCTCTTAATTCTCAATTATATTGCCACTGTTCCTGTTACACTCAGCATTACTATGTAACTACACCCCCCCCCATTCCACAGATCACTACATGTCTAGGAGAAATTATGACATACTCAGCCCTGGCATATTTGGGGAGGAAATCACTGGTCTACCCCATCAAGAGCTTGAAAAGCATGTGCTTCGTGTTACCCTGACTTCTGGGGACACCTTGATTCGCTCCAAAAATGCAAAGACTGGGGAAATCAGCAGAGCACTGGCTTTGGCAAAATGGAAGGCAGGGCAATCCAGCGAGATCTTTAACCCAGTTTTTACAGAGTAAGACCACACAAAAACCAGCCAAAGATTAAAAAGTAAGCTAAAAATGTGTTTTTTATTGGGGAAATTCAATCATCTGTGCACACAAGATACATACAGTCAAGCATTCACACAAGAGCTAACTGACGGAGAAAGGGAGAGGAAAAAATTATGGATGGTTTTGGGGGTTATCTAGTTACCAGTTCAGAAGATTAGTGAAGAGCTTGAAAGAGCTTAGACTTCTGTCTAAGAGCCGACAGATCAGGGTTCAGAGCGACATAGTGGAGTCCAGCATTTCATCTGACTGCAGCTGACTTCTCAAAACCAAGACTTTATACACTCTGTTCCCCCCACCTCCCCGAAGGGGTGTGAGTTGATTGCTCTCCCAGCCTCGTGAACAATGGGAATTGCAACACAGACAATATTGCTCTCCCAGCCTCATGAACAATGGGAATTGCAACACAGACAATAGAGTCTGGAGTGGATTGGTTGGTTTCAATGTCTTGGTTGAGAGGGGGTTTCTGGGCTAGCTGCAGTAGGATATGCACACATTTGGGGTCCCGGGCACCTTATTGTTTTCTCATGTTGGCAGTTGATAGGATTAACTCAAAGGCATTAAGTCAGGCTTTCTTGGCTAATTTCAGAGAACTTTTGACCTGGCCAGCTAAGGTCACCTCTGACCTACTCCCAGCCAGTGTCCCTTTCTTCCACATGGCCTTACCAGCCATAAGTATAATTTATATTTTATGCCAATTAAACATATCTGCCAATTAATATATTTTGCCAACTAGACCATATCAAAATATGGGGTGTATGGCCTGGTAACACTCGTCCATTACTGTCCCCTGTGACCGGCAGGCTGGGCTCTGTAAGGTTGTGTTGAGCCCCAGTTTGGGAGAAAAGCAGGGTATAAATGTAATTTTATTTAGCATGGTACAGCAATGCAGGTGTGCCAGTGTCCAGCGTGGCCTTGGAAAGTTGCCTCCCCCATCCTTCTGTATTCATACTAACAATGGGCCCTTTTGCCCTACACAGTTATAGCTCTATGATTCCACTTTGCAGCATCCTATGGAGGCGTGGGATTTGTGGTCTAGTTCTTAACCTGTGGTCTGTGGCCCCCCAGGGGGCCCAACATCCTCACAAGGGGACCATGAAGACTTGAAAAAAACGTATGAGCTCTTACTGTTGTAGGAGCAGAGAGACAAGGAGACCACAGTGTAGGAAAAAGAGAATTTATTAACGCGCGGGCTTAGTGGCTCGGATAACTCCGGAAAGCCAAAAACCCAGAAATTGGTTGACACAGTTATTTTATAGACACAGCATATAAGTTTCATTTCCCTTTAGCCCTCCTTCCCTAAACCTGCAATTTTGCACATTTCCAACTCTTCCCTTACAAGGTCCTGTTGACATTCCAGAAAGTCACACTCTGGTACTCTGCACATCCTAACCTTCGTTCCAGTAGCAGGAAACTTCGCTTATCTCCAACTAACACAGTAAACTGCAATTCCTTGACATTTTACCCACTTTAAAGCTGTTATTGCTTAGACACTTCTAAAATTCTACTTTATGAGCAAAGCTACTACATTACCATTCAAATAGAAAGAAAGGTTAAATGGAAGGAAGAAGGGACAGAAGACAGATATTTCAGATATTTTATAGAAAACAATTTGAAAAATGCAGAGTTGTAATTCACAACACAAGTTTCAGCTATTAAGCCCAATCTAGCAAGATCTGTAACTGCAATGCAGCACCAGCCTTCTCCTTTTCTTTACCACAGACCCCCTTTATATATCTTTTGTTGCCACAGACCCCCAATATTTCACTTAAGATTTAAAACCCTAAAATGCGGCAAATATGCATTTAAAGTTGTTCATCAGATTTGGACTTGGAGAGAAGGAAGATATAAGTAAATGCACACATTCCTGTCATATTTAGGGCTCCAAGGTCCCACTGAGGGCTTCAAACGTCACCTCTGGCTTCCTTTTTACTGGCTGAGCGGACCACCCACCCATCCCACTGCCAGCTTTGTTAGAAATGGATTCCAACCAGCTAGGAAAGAGAAAGAGGAAAGAGACCTCTGACACTTGGAAGCCTAAGGCTTTGTGTGCCTAGAGGCCTAATTGGTTCCCCTACATTTTGGGTGCTGGGCCCCATGGTTTCTGGGAGGGGGTTTTAAACCCAGAGTCCGGAAGGAAGAGAGCGGACCCTTCACAGGACAGTCATGCCTGCAATTTCTCAGAACGGCCAGCAGGTGGAGCAAGAGCATCACCTCCGTTTAAGGGCTTCCGGGGTGGCAGGTGGATGCAGCTGGCAGAGGTGGTCCTCTTTGAAAATGGGGAGGGGGAGGGCCACCCCACAGCTACTTTGACACTCCCTTTCACCTTCCACCCCAATACCTGAGAGTTGCCCCCTAGCCTGGCAGGGGTGGTCTTCCCATTTTCTCTACAGTCGTTGGATTAAAAATGCAGTGACATTTGCCCCAGTTGAAAATACATTTGATGAGCATATCATGGGACACCTCGGGAATGACTGGGCAAAGTATGACTCATTCCCTAGGGGAGATGGTGTAAAGGGCTGAGTTGTGATGGTGAAATCATGACAAGGGGTTGCATCAGCCAAAGGCCCTGAGTGATGACATGGAAGCAGGTGTGTATAGAGGGGCATGAGTGCTTACTCTCTCTCTGCATCCCATATCTCTGCATCCCATCATTCTGCTCCTGAAACTCTGATGCTGAATCTCTGCCTGTGAATCTGCGTATCCTGTGTACAGATGTATATACTGCAACAGTGAAGATTAAAGCCTCCAGGTGTTTTGGATGACAAACTCTGTGTTTGTGAGTTCACTAACCAGTGGGTAGAGGGGTCAGAGCTGATGCTGTAGTTGTACTCTGCTACACACGCTTGTTGCTGTTTTGAAACTCTGCTATGTTATGCTTGCCTCTGGGACACTTTTTGTCCAGAGAGCAGAGGTTCCAGGGAGGATTTTGTGCTGGTGCTGTAAATCATCTCCCATCAGTCATGACATTGTTTCTCTCTTTTCCTTTCCCTCCTTCCAGTCGGCCTTGTGGATCAGACTCCACCACTGCTTCTTCAGGATGTGGAGAGAAAAAAAACCCTCTTTCCTTCCTGCTAACAGCTGCAGGGGGTCTTTTCCTTGCTGGGAGGAGGCAAACTTTGCGAAGGAGACAGAAGGACAGGGGAGAGAAGGAGGGTGAGAACCCCACAGATCCTTCACATCTGGGCCATCTCAGTCTTTGCTTGCTCCAGTTTTCTTATTCTGTTGGGGACACTGTGACCTTGGCCTTTGGAGTGATCCTTATGCTGTGGATGGCCAATTAATGAAGCCTGATTCCTCTCCTCCTCAAAAATATCTCTCCCACAGATGACCCAGCCTCCCCTGAATTTTTCTGGGAGGGAGCCGGACTCTTCCTATAAAGGTAAACCAAGAGTTTTGTTGGACCCTGAAGGTGGCAGTCTTTTGGGTCCCATAGGAAATCTCTTTGCTGGTTTCCCTGGAAAAAAAATTATGTCTCCCTCTTGGGGAAACAAAAATGCTGCTTCTTTGGATGATGGCTCTCAGGGATTGGGAAAAGTTACAGTCAAGAAAAGTAACTTTCCTGAGTTCTCTGAAAGACTTCCATGGGTGGAAAGGGGCTCATTTGACTGCGATTGAATTCATTCTTGTCCCACAGGGGCCATTGTTGGTGGCGTCTGCACGTCTCCCATGAGGAGGACAGTCAGAAGGGCCTTCTCTCGATCTGTGGCTTCAAGTCAGTGCCAACCCTCTCCTTGGGGTTCTCTTGGCAAGGTTTCATCCCCATGGCCTGCTTCTGTGGCTGAGAGGGTGTGACTTGTCCAAGGCCACCCAATGGGAATTTGAATCTGGTTCCCCCAAATCCCTCTCCTACACTCAAACCACAACCTCACATTGTCTCCTCCCCTCCCTGGTCATAGAATTGTGGAAGAGACCCCAGGGGCCATCCAGTCTAACCCTCTGCTATTCAGGAAGATACAATGAAATCACTCCCAGCAAATGGCCATCCAGCCTCTGCTTAAAAACCTCCAAAGAAGGAGGAGACTCCATCACACTCCATGGAGGCAGCAGCAGATTCCACTGCTGGACATATGATATGAATATGAAAATGTGATTCTTCTTGGTGATCTTAATGGCATGATTGATACCAAGATCGACAGAAGAATTGCAAAGAAAACCAAGACCGAAATACAAGGGAAATTACCTGACACCTTCTTTGAACTATTGGAACAATTATCACTGACTGATGTCTGGCAATTGAATCATTCAAAGGATCAAGATTTCACCTTCTTTTCTGAACCCCATCAAACATGGCCCAGAATCAATTTGACACGTATTTCGAAACATCTCTCGAAAGAGGTTAAAAGATCTGAAATTCTACCTAAAATATTATTGGACCACTACTCTCTCTTTTATTTATATATATATATATATATATATATATATATATAATTTTTATTAATTTTCATCAAAAATAAAAACGAATTATGTACAATGACGCTTTGTGTAATTTCACATCTGTACATTGATTCTTCCATGTTTATCAGAGCAAATATTTATTAGCATATATCTTATATCATAAGTCCTCTATTACCACCAACAGCAACCTTACAAAGCTTGTTTCAGATTATTCATTATCTTATCCTTAATCTGTATTTTTTCTTGCAGTTATATAACTTAACTTAACAAACTAAAATACATTGAAAATACTTGTGTTTATACAACCACCTTTCTTATTACAGTGTGTGATCAAGATAGCTTCTAGTATATATTGAATTAATATTTTTCACATTCATTACCATTTACAGTAATATTTATGTTTGTTTATTTTGTGGCTCTTTGCTTTTGAAAGAATAAGTTTATCGGACCCCAATCTCTTTCTATCTTCTCATCTGATTGTCCTCTAAGTCTCTGTGTTAGATTATCTGCTAATTTAATCTCATATAGGCTTTGAATCCAGAGATCTATATTTGGTGTCTCTTCTTTCTTCCAAAACTTTGTGTATTCTATTCTGGCTATCGTTATCACATACAGCAGAATCTTGGGAGTACTTTTTCTGTATAGTTTGGCTATAGTATGTAACATATTTAGCAGGTAAATTTCTGGTTCTTTACTAAATTCAACTTGTAAAATTTTCTCAATTTTTTTTATGTATGTCATTCCAATATTTCTTTGCTTGCTTGCATGTCCACCATATATGGTAAGTTGTGCCCGCTTCAGCTTGACATTTCCAGCATTTCCCAGTACCTATGTTATAAATTTTTTGAAGCTTATTTGGGGTCATATACCATCTGTGGAAAATCTTCAAATAGTTTTAAGTTTTGGGCTGACTCTTCAGAAAAGATGGTGCCGGAGGCAACAACATAGTAACTCCTGCTGATAAACCTTCTCAAAACACTCATAAATAACTCTTAAGTTTTATTTTCCATCCTAATTATTCTTATCACCTGAAAAGAGGAAGGCAGAGGAAAGAACTTTATACAGCTGGCTAGTGAGTATACTACGTTTGTTTAAGTTTGTTTAAGTCCAAATCCGTCAGCACAGAATGTGGGAGTGTTACCTCTGTTATGTTATGTCTGGTGAGAGCACCAGATATCTCTTGATATCAAATAATTTGGCCTTTATTTGACCTTTCTCTGCCACCCTGCTCCACATGTTTGCAAAGGGCCAGCGGACGAGCATGTAAATAGGCGCGGCTGTTAATGGTTGTACATTCCAAATCTCCTTTAGGCAGGCAACTTAAGCCTCTCTGCTGCTTCAGGGACCATCCTTCTTGCAAACATACCTTGCTCAGTGCGACTTTACACAAAAACTGGCACTTTCTTTATGTTGAGCCATTTGCATACTGGCCATACTATTGTCATCAAGCGCTAAGCCCATCATGTAAAACCTGACCTTTTCCAACGCTTTTGTCCAGCTCCAAATTCCCTTTGTTCTCACCGAGCATGGCATGGCCTGTAGGTAAAATCCACCCTATAAATAGTCCCTGATTCCGAGCCTTCTTTGGATCACTTGGATTGCTTTGGACCTCCATCTAGCCTTGCTGCCACTGTGTCCAGCGAAGCTGTCCCCTCAGTTTCCATAACTGAGTCCTCTTTACCTCCTCAGATCACTTGCTGGAACGCTTGGATCACCCTGGACTTCCATCCTGCCCTGTGGTCACTCTGTCCAGTGAAGTTTTCCCCTCAGCAAGTCACGCTGAGTTTCCTCCCCTGCAATCCCCACTTCTCTCCAGGACTATGAGATAAGGTGTCGTATCACCCATTTCCCCCTGAACTTCCATTTCTATTTCTAGTTAGCTGTGTGCATGTTGTGTCTTATTTGTTGTTTGTCCTTTAATAAAACTATCATTTTTGTTACCTTTAAAACTGGTTTGGCTGCTCTTCTGACCTGACGCTGTATACATAGGGTTAAAAGATCCTCGCTAAGTTACCCTGCCTCTCATTTAGCTTAAGAGAGTGCTCGAGTCTAATTTCCCCATCTTGTGTTTTATTTTGTTATTTGGGCACCCCTCCTGGGACCCCCATAATACAGGGTAACAGGAGTGATATAGTGAAAGCTACAAATCTTTTAAGTTGCATTTAATTACCGTCTGCAAGAAGTCCTTGACTGATTATCCTTGAGATTTTAACTAAAAGCCTGCTGACTGAAAATGGGAAATAAGTAAAGAGGAAGAGCTTACTCTGGATCTCCACAATCCAGTAGAGATTCAAAACAGCTAAAAATTGAACAATACTTTACTTCAAAGGAGTCCAATAGAAATTCAAATCCTAACCTTGCAATGGGCATAAATAAATCTTTTATTCCATCCACAGAATAGTGGGTACAGGCTGGGGTGATAGTTGACAAGAATGACCATGGGGAGAGGACTGCATACCTGTCAGGATTAGAGGATTGTGATCTATCTGCCCTCCCTCAAGGAAGGGTCATAACTTTTCTGAGAATTCTCATTAGAGGCAAGAGCCCTCATTAGATTTTATTGCATCACAATGCTTGCTAACAGCCCACACAGTAATTTCAATATCTGAACAACTGGTGAAAATAAATAAAAATATCCATAAAGTTGAAGAATTGCTTGAGGAATATATCAAGAAGCATAGCCAAGACAGTAAAGCTTTAGGAAATAAATTGGCACAACCTAATCCGGCCCAAACTTCACAGTAGTATGTAAGAGCTTCACAAGAGCCAAGTAATCCAAAGATGCTGCGTACATTGGTGCCAAATAAAATTCTACTACATATTCTGGACAACAGAATTAATCGAGGGCAGTGGAGCTCTCTGGAGGCAGCTAGACTATCCCTGAGTAAAATATTGAGAGTAAATCTATACACTATTGATTTAACTGAAGTCTATTGGTTCCCTCGAGTAGGACGGAATAACAGAATTCTACTGTCATTTGAAGTAGCCTCCATTCCATCTATGCTTTTCAAAATGAAGAATTGTTTGTCTTCGTTACAAATCGCCCCAGCTAGAGTGTTCTGTGACCCAGTGATTCACCCTTTAAGAGAAGCAAAAAAAACAGGAATTGGGATATCAATTCCAATTATGATCCTGGGTGGAATTCGGCTGGGACCCCACAATCCTCAGAAAGGTCCACATGTGATCACAGGGATGATAAAGATGTTGGAAACTCCCTTGAAGATCAAACCGGTCACTTAAGAAGAAAAGGTGACTTTAACAGTCTGTCTGGTGAACCTGATGACTCCCAAACAGATCTTCTCCAACAAATAACAAAGATAAAGGATTTGGGGTTATCAGTCAAACACATTACTAAATCTTTATGTGAGATCATGGCACCTATAAAAGGCTTATTGGGAAAAAATAATAGGCTAAAGGAAGTGCAAGCAAGGATAAAAACTTTGAATGTCTTTAATTGGGAGACTTGTGTCGTTGAAAGGGTCTTTTTACTCTGAATTCAAGAACTAATTTAATTGGATATACAAAAAGAGACTTCTTTGTTTTTGAGGCTGTACTGAAAGGACAGGGAAAGGACAAAGATTCCCACCCCCATGCGGTTGAGCGGCTTGGATTCTTTATCGCAAGCAAAGAAGATACAGCCAAGGTCTTAGAAACTGCTCCAAAGGAGGGAGGGAGGGAGGTACATATCAGTTAGGAAGGGGGAGCTGATGTGATTTTGGCCTAGGCACAGTACTTTAAAACCTAAAGATTTAAAACATAGTCTATTCCATTTTATTGGCTGCTTAACATAAATTCAAATACATAATCATACATTTTATACAGGTGTATATTATATTTGCTTAGCTCACACACACACACACACACACACACACATATATACACATACATACTCCAGGCTGAAATTTAAATCCAAAATTGAACTTTGTTAGGCTGGGAAGAGTGGGAGGAGGAAGAGAAGGAGAAAACCTTAGATTTTAAGATAATTTTGCTGATAAGAGTAAATATATAGTATGGACTCAAGAACAAGGAAAGGAGTGGTGGCTGCAGCAGCAACAATGACTACTCAGACAACTAGGCGAACATCAACAGATATACCCAGAAATCTCAAGATTTCATGATGCAAATGATGGAAGAATTAAAAAACATAAGAGCAGACATTAGAAAGGATTTAAAAGAAACAAGAAAAATGAGAACAGATATGAAACACGAAATAGATAAGTTGGGGAAGAAACTGGAAACCATAACTACGGATGTGACTAAGCTGAAAACAGATACTAAAGAAATAAAACAACAAGTTAAACATGTAGAAACAAAGGTGATGCAGTTGAAGGGGAAGCAACAAGAGGATGAATCTCAAATTACTCTGCAAGAATTGTGTTATCATGAAAGGTGCCTCTGCTTTAGAGGTGTTCCTGAGACTACAGCTGAGAATTTGTATGGTAAAATTATACTGGCTTTGGCAGAATTCATTGATATAGATGAGGACAAGATGGAAACATGTATTGACAGAATGTTCAGAGTATCCTCTCAAGTAGCGGGAGAGAGAAAATTACGAGACATCATCATAACTTTCACCAGGACAGTGATAAGAGATAAAATATGAATACATGGGGAGATTCAAATATTATTTTGATTCCCAAAGAAGGAAAAGATACTAAAGATGTGAGAAACTATAGACTGATCTCACTATTAAATATTGATTACAAAATGTTCACTGCAATATTAATTAGAAGATTAAAAAGGATTCTCAAAGACTATATCCATGAGGACCAAACAGGTTTCCTACCAGGTAGAAATCTCAAACAAAATATAAGAACAGTACTAAATTGCATAGAATATTACGATAAAAACCCTGGTAAAAAATTTGCAATGGCTTTTCTAGAAGCAGAGAAGGCCTTTGATAACATCTCTTGGGAATTTATGAAAAATAGTATCGATGAGTATGGCTGTGAAGGAAAGTTCAAAGAGGGGATAGATGTGATTTACAAAGATCAAAAGGCAAATTTGATGATTAACGGGGAAAGATCCAGAGTGTTTAAGATTTCAAAGGGGGTGAGACAAGGATGTCCACTCTCACCACTCTTATTTATTATGACATTGGAGATTTTGAACAACAAAATCAGAGAATCAAATCAGATAAGAGGAGTAGAGATAAAGAAGGAACACAAAGTGAGAGCTTTTGCAGATGACACAGTAGTATTTCTAGAAGATCCAAAAGAAACGTTGCCTAATCTGCTAGAAGAATTGAAAGAATATGGACAAGTAGCTAGTCTCAAGATAAATAAAAACAAATCATCATTACTAACAATGAATATGACCAAAAAAGAAGAGGAAGAATTGAGAGAAATCTCTGGATTTAATATTGAGAAAAAGGTAAGATACTTGGGGATTTACATTACGAAGAAAAATTCGGAATTATATGAAAACAACTATCAAGAAACTTGGAATCAAATTAAATCAGACTTACAGAAATGGAACAAATTAGAACTTTCACTATTAGGATGGATAAACACCATAAAGATGACGATTCTTCCAAAGATTATGTTCCTGTTCCAAAATCTTCCAATAATAAACAATAAAAAAACATTTGTAAGTTGGAACAAAGAGATTTCAAAATTCATATGGGCAGGGAAGAAACCAAGAATAAAGATGAAAGTATTACAGGATAGCAAAGAGAGGGGAGGATTTGGATTACCACATTTAGAAGTATATTATCAAACATGCTGTCTAGAATCGATAAAAGAATGGATACAATTGAAGAATCATAAACTAGAAGGATTTAATGTACATTCTGGATGGCATGGATACCTATGTTACAGCAAGGCAGAGACAGACAGAGAATTCAGAGACCATTACATCAGGAGAGCCTTGATGAGAATGTGGCAGATGATCAACAAGAAATTTTACAGTAAATTGCCTATGTGGACATCACCTCAAGAAGCCTTCAGAATAACAGAACGAAAACAAGGAGGAATACTAAGATATACAGATCTAATAAGATGGAAAGGAAGAACACCGGTGATAAAGACTAGAGTGGAATTAAAAGAACAGAACAGGGAATTGGATTGGTTTCCTTATTGACAATTAAAAGAAAGATATAAAATGGATTTAAAATGGATTTAAAAACTACAGGATGGGAACGGCAAATGAATAAATTAGATGAAATCTTAATAAAAATGACAAAAAACAATTTCTAAAATTTATAACATTTTATTGGAAAGAGAATTGGATCAGGAACGGATCAAGGACTACATGATAAAATGGGTGCAGAATGTTGGCCATAGTATAGAGCTGGAAAAATGGGAAAAATTATGGAAGGAAGATATAAAATTTACCCAAAGTTTGACGTTAAGAGAAAACCTTTATAAATCAATGCATCATTGGTATATGACTCCCCCGAAACTAATGAAAATAACAAGAAAAGGCAATGGGCAATGCTGGAAATGTGGAAAAACAATGGGAACATATTTTCACACATGGTGGCTATGCCCTATAGCCAAAAAATATTGGAAAAATATTCATGATAGCATAACCAAGCTGCTAAAGGTGAAATTTGAAATGACACCGGAGACATACTTATTAAATATGATTGAAGAAAATAGCCAAATGAAGAGTAAAAGGAAGATATTGTTAAATCTAATTACAGCGGCAAGGTTGAATTACGCAAAATATTGGAAAGAAGAAAAAGAACCCCCTCAAGAAGAATGGAAAATAAAAGTGATGGATATTATGGAAATGGAAAAATTATCCAACAACTTGAAAAGTAACTCAGTTCGAAAAGCAGTGGGAAGAAATAATTAGATGGGTGAAGAAGAGATGAAGAGGGAAAGAATAGAAGAAAGAAATGTTAAGGGTAACATCTGCAGTAAGGAGGGAATATAGTGGGTAGAAGGACAAAATAAATAAATAAATAAATAATTATAACAACAACAATTGCTAAGCATGGTAGACTACAACAATAAAAAGAGATTTCGCACGAAGGAGGTTTAGTAAAAGAAAGGAAATAAAGAGTTTGGAGTGGAGAAAGCACGGAATAAGGATAGGAAGAAGGGGGAGGGAGGGAAGGGGAAAGACTGGGAGGGAGGGGAATGGTTTAATAAAGAGAAGGGGAGGGAGTGGGAAGGGAAGGAGGAGAGGGAATGGGAGTCAGGGAGGGAGAGAAAAAGAGGGTCTGAATATATGAAAGAATAAGAAATGTTAGATAACGTATAGGAAGAACAAATAGAGGACTTTATGTATAAATGATGTACAACATGTAACAAGTTAAATTATAGTATTGTGCATAACTCCCTTGTTTTGAATAAAGATTAATAAAAAAAGAAAAGAGATAAAATATTACAACGTGACTACGATGGACTATTGAAGATTGAGGACAAAGATGTAAGAATTTTTAAGGACATACCTTATCAAATCTTATTAGCTACAGATGGGGAAAAATCGAGGGTATGTCCTTTATGTATAAGCAGCAGAGATACAGAATCAATTCAGTCCATAAAGCAAAGGAGATGATGGAAAGATTAAAAAAAGAACTACAGACAACCATGCCTGATGAAGAAAAGGACTTGGAACAACAATCTCCAGAAGAGGAACGAGAACAGTTGCAAGTCGAGGAAGATAAAGAAGAAGAAAAACAAGAAGAGCTACAATAAGAAGAAGGGGAACTAGAAGAATTAGAAACAAAAGATTAATCAGTGCTTTTGAAGAAATAAGAAATCAACAACAATTTGGCAAAATGGATTTAAGAGTATATTCTTGGAACATTAAGGAATTTAACTCTGAATATAAAAGGAGACAAATATTTCATCATTTGGAAAAACAAAATTTGGATGTAATATGTCTACAAGAGGCTCGAATTAGGACGCAAGATTTGAGATATGTTTGAAATCCAAAATTAGGAAGTTGTTATGCAGCAACGATTGACAAAAAGAAAAGAGGAATTATGATATATGTCAATTCAAGATATGGTGCGCAACAAGTTTTTCAAGATAGTAACGGATGATATTTAGGAGTAGAAGTCACTACAAAACACAACAAAATATTAATAGTTGGCATATATGCACCAAATGGAGCAATACATGAAGAGATACAGAAGTACCAAAATGATACAGGAATTTCGAACATCATTGTTTTGGGGGATTTTAATGGTGTTGTCAATCCAAAAGTAGATAAAACAATACAGAAATTAACTCCCCAAAACAACGGTAAATTATCTAAGAGCTTCTTTAATATGATGGATGATTTAAACCTCTTCGATACATGGAGATCTAAAAATGGACAGCTAGATGGATATACATTTTACTCTGACCAGCATAAGTCAATGTCCAGATAGAGACATTCCTATTAATCTGTGCTCAGATCATAATCCATTATTACTAAAGATAAACATTAAGGACAGAGAAAGAACATGGAGAATGAATGATGAGGTCTGGAATAAAGAAAAGTACAAAAGTACATTGAAGCAAAAAAGGAGATAACAAATTATTTTAATGAAAACATGACACCTGAACTGCCGATGAAAACTATCTGGGATGCAAGTAAAGCTGTGATGCGTGGCAACTTTATCAGATGGTCGGTGAGGATAAGAAAAGAAAGGAAACATATTGAACAACAAATTTTGATAAAGATGAAGGAAGTGGAGAAACAGATGAGGCAGAATCCGTCAGATAAGAAGAGTATATTGCAGAGGAAGGTTTATCAAGCTGAACTAAAACAACTCAATTTGAATGAAACAGAACAGCAGATATGAAGAACAAGATATAATTTTTTTGAGCAAGCTAATAAACCTTCAAAGCTTTTGTCTAGTTTGCTGCATAGAAGATGGACCAGGAATATTATATCGGAGATTAAGATTGGAGAAGAGAGAATTACAAAACAAGACGGAATAAAACAAGCATTTTACAAATATTATGAGAAGTTGATGAGTAATATCTCAAAAATGAAAAAGCAACATGAATTGGAAGAATACTTGGAGAGAACGAATAGAATGAGATTCATTGAGGATCAAAGAGTGATTTTGAATAAACCCATTTCAATGATGGAAGTAGTGGAAGCAATCAGAAACTTGAAGAATGAGTAATCTCCTGGTTCAGATGGTTTTGCTGCAAAATACTACGAGATTTTGGAACATGAGATTTCAATGCCCTTGCAAAGTACAATAAATGAGATAATAAAGGAAGGAATACCAGACACGTGGAGAGAGGCAAATGTTGTGTTGATTCTGAAAGAAGGCAGAGATCCAACTGATGTAAAGAATTATAGACCAATTTCACTTCTGAATATGAATTCTAAGATATTCGCTTCAATCCTGGCAATGAGACTTAAAAAGGTTTTGTCAGAGCTTATTGATGAAGATCAGAATGGGTTTTTACTGAAAAGATCGTTGAGACACAATATCAGAACGGTTTTAAATATAATTGAATATTATGAAAAGTATAATGAAAGGAAAATGGCCATGATATTTGTAGATGCAGAGGAAGCTTTTGATATGATCAGTTGGCCATTCATGAAGACAGCTGTTAAGCAAATGCAAGCTGGAAATAGGTTTTCGTCATGGATTGGAGCGATTTACAGTCAACAAAGAGCTTGATTGGTCATCAATGGAGAAAGAACAAAACAGTCAGAATTGAATAGAGGGACAAGACAGGGATGTCCTTTGTCTCCTTTACTGTTCATAATGTTAATGGAAGTACTAAATAACACTATAAAAGAAGACAAAGTTATAAAAGGAGTTCAAATTAAGAAATACCAGTACAAGCTTAAAGCTTTTGTGGATGATTTGGTTCTATTTCTGGATGACCCAAAGGGCAGTATTAAAGATCTGATCACAATAATTCAAGAATATGGAGAATTCTCTGAATTTAAAGTCAATAAGGAAAAAACAGTCTTATTAACGAAAAATATGACTGAGAAAGAAGAGAAAGAATTAGCACGTTTAACAGGATTCAACAAAGGACAGAAAGCAAAGTACCTAGGTGTCTGGATAGCAAAAAGAAATAATGAACTATTTCAAAATAACTATGAGAAAAAAATGGATAGAAATAACAAAAGACTTGGAAAGGTGGACTTCTATGCGTTTGTCGATGATGGGGAGGATAGCTGCAATAAAAATGAATGTACTTCCAAAAATGAACTTTTTATTCCAAAATCTTCCCATTATAACAAACAGTAAGCTTTTCATTCAATGGAGGAAAGAGTTAACCAAAGTCATATGGCAAGGAAAAAGCCAAGGATAAAATGGAATATTATGACTGATCAGACATCCAGAGGAGCAATGGGACTACCAGATTTTCAGATATATTACAAAGCTGCTGCATTCACATGGATAAAAGATTGGATTGATCTACGAGAATGCTGGCATTGGAAGGAGCTGACTTGAAGATGGGGTGGCATGTCTATATGTTTTATGACAAAGCAACAATTGATAAAGATTTCACGCATCATTATATTAGAAAATCGCTTCTGAAAATATGGAATGAGTACAAGAATAAAAACATAAGGCAGCTCCCCATGTAGGTGTCCCCTCAGGAAGCTTTCTTTGGAAGATGGACTGAAACAGACAAATGGCTGCGATATGAAGACTTATTAGAGAGATCAACTCCAAACGATTTTAAGGTTAAATCAAGAGAAAAACTTGAACAAGAAGGAATAACATTAAGTTGGTTCCCTTATAGAAAATTAACTGAAAGATTTCAGATGAACTCAAAGACATATGGTATATAAAAAGAAAAAATGGGAGTGATTAAAAGGCTGTTTGAAAACCCACCTAATCTATTAGCCCACTTATATCAAGAAATATTATTATATGAAAGACAGGAAGAAACAATTAAATCAGCTATGGATTTGTGGGCTCAGAATATTGGACATTCAATTCAGTTAGATGAATGGGAACAGAGTTGGAAAAGGACACAAAAATTTACAATGACTCAGAACCTAAAAGAGAACTATTTTAAGTTGTTTCATAGATGGTACATGACACCAGATAAATTTAAAAAGATTTACAATACAGGCACCGGTTTATGTTGGAAATGTCAGAAAGAGGTTGGAATGATATTTCATATGTGGTGGACATGTGTTAATCTTGTTTTTAATTTGTTTTAATTAACTGATATGTTTTAGGGGGATGGAAGGGTTGGAGGGTGGGGAGGATGGGGTGCATTTTAATGTTTTAATGTTTTTATATATTTTTGTAATGCCGCCTCTATCCATTGGGAGAGGCGGGATAGAAATAAATTATTATTATTATTATTATTATTATTATTATTATTATTATTATTATTATGGCAAAGAAATATTGGAGTGAAATACATAACAAAATGTGTTTGATACTGAAGGTTCAATTTGCTAAGATACCTGAATTTTACCTGTTAAATATGGCAAATATATTTGAAGGTACTGATATTAAGAGACATTGAAGAATAATACTTTATATGATAACAACAGCTTGATTAGAATATGCAAAACTTTGGAAAACTCAGCAAATACCCACAATTGAACAATGGTGGGGAACGTTTGTTGAAAATAGAAATGCTGATACAGTCTCACAGAGGTTAAAGGGGAAATCAGATGATGAGATAAAAAAAGAATGGCAAATAGTGATGGGTGATTGCTGGGTACTGCCAAATGGAAATGAGTAATTCATGGTTATGGTAATATATGAGGGGATAACAGTTAATATACCATGGAGCTGGAATGTGGAAAGGAGAATGTATGAACTATCATGTAAGATAAACATTATACTGTGGTACATTAAGGTTAACTGGTAAAAGAACTTGGAAAATGGAATCTAGATCAGCGTGGAAGATCAAAAATAATTCATGTAAAAGTACAATTACAATTGTTTGTTTTAATTTGTGAAACTGAATAAAATCATTAAAAAAAACTATGCACCATTAGAGCTTGTACAAACAAAATTCCTAACAGTGATTTTTCAGACCCCCAAGTGTTTTTCAAATGCTACTCTACGATTAGAGTCAGGCTGTATGAAAATAGAGTCTAGGGTGTGGGTGATTATAATAAACTATTGGCTTAGATTAGTTTCTTCTTCTACTGGCTTTGTCTCTTTGGTGCTGAAAGATGGACTCCATTCTAGATGGAATCAAACAGTGGTTACTAAAATACAAACCTTGGGCTTCTCTCTAGAATCCTTATGCAATTTGGACTATGATAGAGTCAAAATGGCCATTAAACAAAGGATAGTGGACCTTGGTATGACTCCTACTTTCATTATTAGTGATTCCAACAGATATGTTGCTATACCTATGAAGTATTTAAATAAATTGGAAATCCCTGAATACTGAAGAGCCTTTACCTTGGCACGGTGTAGTGCTTTACCATCAGCGCTATTGGAAGGCAGATATCAGAAGATACCCTTCCTAGAGAGAAAATGTCCATGTAATAACAAACAAGTGGAAACCATCGACCTCACCAGTGGGAGCTCCCATGCTGTTTGTCCACAAAAAGTCGGGGGAACTCCGCCCCTGTAATGACTTCCGGGCCCTTAATTGGATCACCGTCCGGAACTGTTACCCTCTACCATTGATCCCAGAGCTGCTGGAGCGGTTACAGCATGCAACGGTCTTCACCAAACTGGACCTCCGTGGGGCGTACAATTTGGTCCGGATCCATGCTGGTGACAAATGGAAGACTGCCTTTCAGACCCAGTACAGCCACTATGAGTACACGGTAATGCCTTTTGGTCTGTGCAATGCCCCAGCTGTGTTCCAGCACTTCGTTAACGACGTCTTTCGGGACTACCTGGACCAATTTTTTTTATCATCTATTTAGATGACTTTCTGATCTATTCCCTGAACCAGGTTGCCCATGAGGCACGTGTCCGTGTGGTCTTGCAGCACCTCCAGGAACACCGCTTGTATGTCAAATTAGAAAAGTGCGTGTTTGACCTCTCGGCGGTCGATTTCCTGGGGTATCGCATCTCCGGAAAGGGAATAGAGATGGCTCCTGTTAAGGTAGAGACTGTAGTGTCCTGGCAGGCCCTTGGCAGTTGCAAAGATGTGCAATGTTTCCTGGGGTTTGCCAATTTTTATCACAAGTTCATTCTGGACTTTGCCACGCTGGCTGCTCCCATCACCAGCCTTCTGCACGGGAAGGCTCCATTTCGGTGGTCTCCAGCCGCACAGCAGGCTTTCGACCAATTGAAAGCCCGCTTCACCACAGAGCCTATCCTGCGGTACCCTGACCCCAACATGCCGTTTATCCTTGAAACCAATGCGTCTGACGTTGCTTTGAGTGCAGTTCTCCTGCTGTCCCCTCAGTTCCAGCAACTGAGTCAGCTCAACGCCGGAACACTCCGGACTGCTATCACATCTTGCTGTTTGTTTGTCCAGTGAGCCACCCCCTCAGTGAGCCGCGCTGAGCTTTCTTCCTTGCAATCCTCTGTTTTCTCCAGGACTACGAGAAAAGGTGTCGTATTACCCATTCCCCGAAACTCTCCATTCCTATTTCTCAGTTAGTCTTTCATGTTGTTTGTCCTCAATAAAATTATTTGTTGCTTTAGAACTTGTCTAACTTCTCTTCTGACCTGACACCGTAGACATAGGGTAAAAGATCCCAGCTAAAGTTAACCTGCCTCTTGTTAGCTTAAGAGAGAGCTCAAGTCTAATTTCTCCCATCTTGTGTTTTTGCTTGGTTATTTGGGCGTCCCTCCCGGGACCCCCACAATACAGGGTAACAGTTCCCCATCTCCATCCAGATACACTCCGTCCAGGGAAGCATTTGCCACAACATTTCTCAGGAAAGGGTGAAACTAGAAGGAGGGGCGGAAGCTGTGACTTCTCACAGACAAAGCCAGGCCTTCACCAGGGACAACCTTCCTCCATATCTCTAACCTGGGGTCTGAGGATGATGCCACCTGGAGTACAATAATTGGGTGTGTCTGTGCCCGGATAGGGAAGGTTTTGTCCCATAGTTTAGGTCAGAGAGAGACTGAACCTCAGTTCACCTCTCCTTCAGCAGCCATGCTTGCTTCACAGTAAGACCTCCATCCATGGTGTAGCTGGGGGGGGGCATAAAATGAGGGCACAGCCCCCAACTAAAAATACCTCCCACTGAAATTTTCCTTCAGCCCCCAAATTTCCAGCAGTGTAGGAGCCTAACACCTTAGCCGAGCATTTAGTGATGAGTTTTAGGAGTAAAAGGACCATCTGTGGGATAATATTGGAATGCCCCAGTCATTTTCCCTGCCAAAAGTAGTGATGTTGCAACCTTGAGGAGTTTGGGTTGGCTTCAGATGTTTGGACAGTCTGGTCCAGTGGGGAAAGCTCTGTCCTGAGAGCAGAGCACAGCTGGAATGGGGGTGGGAAGGGGCCTCCAGCATGCCTTTATTTGAGATAGATGCTAATATGTTGTTGATTCAGCTAACTTAATTTTGGCTTGCCTCTCTGGTGGAACAGGCTGCTTTGGAGGGTGGTGGGCTCTCCGGCTATTTCCACATGGCATTGCAGTCCCACAATGGGGACCTGATCCTGGGTCAGGTGCCACCTGTGTTCCCAAACCCATCTTGAAAGGGACAGCAGTGCCTGCCCTTCTTCTTGCTGCTCTCTTGTCCACCAGGGAATAGATGACTGGGACAGAGAGAAACTGGGATCTTTGGTCTTCTTTCCCTGCGTGCTTCTCCTTCTTTTGTCAGCCTCACAGCATTAAGAGCAGATAACATTGTCTGGTTCATTAAAAGGAGGCAGGAAGGAATGAAGAAAGGAAGTAAGGAAGAGGGAGTAAGTGTGAAAATGAAAAAGCTTTGAAAATTGTCTGTTTTGCCCAGGGTGAATTAAGTGCGCGCTGTTGTAAAAGAGAAAAAACCGGCCCAGACTGAACACCTCCACCTCTCCCTTCCCATCTGCTCTTTGAGGTGGGAGGACATGCTGACAACATGCCTTTCCCATGAGTAAAACCAGTTTTACAATGGAATCCACTGCTGCCTCAATGTAGAATTCCTTTGTGACTAGAGTAAAGGATACAGCAGGCCTTTCATTTCAGTAATAATCTCTCACCATCCTTCCCCTCTAACAACCAAGAGCAGTGGTTCTTAACCTTTTCTTTATCAGGGACCCCCTTTAAATATCTTTTGCTGTCATAGATCCCCAAGACTTAACTCCAGATAGAAAACTCTAAAGTGCATCAATTGCTTGTTTAAAATTGCTTATCAAAGATCATCAAATTGGAAGAGAAGGGAGAAAGAGGTAAATGCACACTTCCCTAAGAAGCAGGAGGAAGGAAGGAAACAGTTCTCTCTAGCTTCCTCCTGCTGGTTTAAGGCTGGAGTGGATTGAACAGCAACATATAGGCCCAGCCAGCCAGTTAGCATTTGCCCCCCACATCCTGTCTCCCCTCTTTTCCAGACATCCAGTCTATCAATCCGAAACATTCAAACATCACCACCCCACCATGCTTTTTCCTCCTCCTCCTCGGCAGCAGGAGAGGAGACCAAAATGGGGAAAGTAGGGACAGAGGGAAAAAGACAAAAGAAAGGTTGAAGGCAAAAAAAGGTTGGTGCTGAAGCTTTTTTGCTTTTTTCCTCTCTCTCTCTCTCTCCCCCTCCCTCCCTCTGCCCATCTCAATTTCCTCTGCTAGTGGTGAAGAAGCCAAAAAAAGGGGGAGTTAAGCATTTCAGATAGTAGACTGGATGGCTCTCCACTGGAAAGGAGAGGAAGAAGGGAGAGAAGGGAAAACACTAACTGGCTGGCTGGCTGGCTCTCAGCTCCACTGTCACTCAGCTGCTGAGCCCATCTCTTCCCCACAGTGGAACAGCCATGTGACAGTAAAAATGCAAGGCCTCCCTGGCTCCCTCCTTTTGCTTTGGTTCCTCTCACATCGCTACTCTGTTGTGGGCAGGAGACAGACTGAGTAGCCTTCAAGCCCTTCACGGACCTCCTGTGAGGACATCACAGACCCCTGGGAGTCCATGGACTCAGGTTAATAACTACTGACTTAGAGAGGTCTAAGGTTGGGGAAAGCTACCTTCCTTAATTTAGGTACAATTGAGACTTCTACCCTCCCAATTTCCTTCCCAGAACATCCCAGCTCAAATAGTGTTGCCTGAGGTGTTCTGGTCCAGACAAACCCACCAACTAAACAAAAGCTAACTTTTCTGAGCTGTAGTGAGGTCTTCGATGAAACAAGGAATACCTTCCAAGACTGTAGCTGTGAAAGGTCCAACCTGGTTGAGTAGGAAGGTCTGCTGTGACCTGCTTTTGTTGTTCTCTTGGAACCACTTGAATATGCAGTGTGTAAGGCATTTGCCACAACAAGGACACTGGTAAACATTGTAGCTGTCTGCAGTCAGGCTGTGCTGAAGCACACCCAGGGGGCAATCCACTGTCTGCTCACATCTTCTCCGGTCTTTCACAGACAAGACGTGCTTTGAATATGAACAGCGAAATGGATTAATTTGGGTAGGAGAAGATGTCATGGTCATCTAACTGGTGGTGTTCGGGCTTCCTGTTCCTCTGGATGGAGAAGTACAAGAACCATTGGCTCTGCTGGAAATGGAAGTGGCCAGTAGAAAACATAGAACTGAGGTCCCACAAAGCTGTGGTGATCCAGACTTTCCCCCCTGTTGGTTTTAGCCCCTGTTCAAATAAAAATTTTAGCATGAATATTCCACCCCAGAAAGAGCACATCTCTGCATAGCAGACAAAGACCTTGATTTGTCTAAGAAGAAGCAGGTCAGTGGTGAACATCAGTTTTGGTACAGTACTTTCCGAAAGCATTTTTGAGATGGCCACACAGATCCCTTGCCAGGTGAGCTCAGGCATCAAGGCCTGCATGAACCTTCCTCTGTTGTCATTATCTGGAGCAAAAAGCCCAATCCAGGTCCATCCAAAGTGCAGAAGGAGTTGGATCATGCCTGGATACAAGGTTTCCTCTTTGGGGACTATCCGATAGTAAAAACGGAACTGAGTGTTATCGTAAACATCACGGGAGATAACACTGTAACTCACCTGGTAGGAAACAGAAGAGTTTTGTGCCTCTTTTCCTTCATAACAAAGATAAGAAAATATTAATTTCAATTAAAAAATTGTTTCCAAAAGTATACTTTTCTTGGAAGTTTGAAATATAAATATATATATATCCATGCACAGTTAAAGCAGTGAGGTTTTCTGACCATTGAGCAATGGGTGGTTATATCTCATCCAATAACGCTGACCGCTCCCTCCCATTTCGTGTCATAGCATGATGACGACGACGACGATCTTGATTACAGGGGCCATCAAGTCCAACTCCCTGCTATGCAGGAACACACCTCAAAGAATTCCCCAACAAATGGCCACCCAGCCTCTGCTTAAAAACTTTAGAGAAGGAGACTCCACCACACTCCATTCAGGCAGCATATTCCAGTGCTTGACAGCTCTGACCGTCAGGAAGTTCTTCCTGAGGTTCAGGTGGAATCTCCTTTCCTGCAGCTTGAATCCATTGCTCCTTGTCCTGGTCTCTGGAGCAGCAGAAAACTAAGCCCACTCCCTCTTTGACATGACAATCCTTCAAATATTTAAACATGGCTACCATGTCCCCTCTTAGCCTTCTCTTCTGCAGACTAAACATACTCAGATCCCTAAGCTGTTCTTCACAGGGCATGGCTTCCAGACCCTTCACCATTTTTGTTGTCCTCCTCTGGACACGTTCCAGCTTGTTGATATCCTTCTTGAATTGAGGTGCCCAGAACTGGACACAGGATTCCAAAGGAGGCCTAACCAATGCAGAATAGAGTGGTACCATTACCTCCCTCGATCTAGACACCATACTCCTATTGATGCAACCAAGAATCATGTTGGCTTTCTTGGCTGCCGCATCACAATACTGACTCATGTTCAGCTTGTGATCTACCAAGATTCCTAGATCTCTTTCACACGTACTATTATCCAGACATGCATCCCCCATTCTATATTTGTGCAGTCCATTTTTTCTGCCTAAGTGCAGGACCTTACATTTCTCTCTGTTGAAATTCATTTTGTTAGCTTTGGTCCAGCTCTCTAATCTGTCAAGGTCGTTTTGAAATTTAATCCTGTCCTCTGGAGTATTAGCAACCCCTCCCAATTTGGTGTCATCTGCAAATTTGATCAGCATGCCCTCTACTCCTTCATCCAAGTCATGGATGAAATTATTGAATAGCACTGGCCCAGGACAGAACCCTGCAGCACTCCACTAGTCACTTCTCTCCAGGATGAAAGACAGCCATTGGTGAGTACCCTTTGGATTCGGTCGGCCAACCAATTATAAATCCACCTAACAGTGGCCATGCCAGCCCGCATTTCATAAGCTTCTTTGCAAGAATGCCATGGGGCACTTTGTCAAAGGCCTTACTGAAATCAAGATATGTTACATCCATAGCATTCCCTTCATCTATCAAGTAAAAAGAGATAAGATTAGTCTGGCATGAGTTATTTCTGAGAAATCTATGTTGACTTTTGCTGCTTATGGCATTGCTTTCTAAGGAATTACAAATTGACTGCTTAACGATTTGCTCTAGGATCTTTCCTGGTATTGATGTCAGGCTGACAGGGTGATAATTATTTCATTCCTTTTTTTCCCCTTCTTGAAATTGGGGACGACATTTGCCCTCCTCCAGTCTGCTGGGACTTCTCCTGTTCTCCAAGAGTTCTCAAAGATTATTGCAAGTGGTTCAGAAATGACTTCTGCCAGTTCTTTTAATATCCTTGGATGTAATTCATCTGGCCCTGGAGACTTGAATTCATCCAGTTTAGCCAGATATTCCTGTACTACTTCTATCCTTTTGGGAGAAGACTGAGGCAAAGAAGGTGTTGAGCAGTTCTGTGTTCTCTCTTCCCCCACCCCTGAGGAGGGATTATTATTATCTTTATATCTACCCTGCTTTTCTCCTCGAGGGAAATCCTCACATGTTCAATTTTTTCCTAATACAAAATTAATAGGTTGTAATAGTGTGGTGCTGTGGTTTGAGCATTGGTCTATGACTCTAGAGACCAGGGTTCAATTCCCTGATTGGCCATAGCTGTTACCCACTGAGTTTCTGTGGCTGAGCACAGACTCAATCCTTAGCCTCCTAGAGGCCTAGACCAGCACTCATATCCTGAGCACCAGTCAGCAAGTGCACATGGTAGTAGGCTGGGGTGTAGGAATAGTCAAGTGGTCAGTTGAATCCAGATCACGATGCAGGGAGAAGCACAAAGGTGGTCTTTATCTGGTCCAAAAGTTGAATAAGCAGGTCAGAAGTGCAAGCACATGAACCAGCTAAGAGTATACAGAACAGTCTAAAATGGAGTCAGCCCATGGTCTAGGCAAAACTGCTAAGCCACCAGATAAGACAGTTGTTAGCACTAAGGTCTTTTTTGCGCCTTACCTGTTCCTGATATGGGTGTGTGGGGATCACGTGAGAAGTCTCTTGCAAGAGGCACTCGCGTCCCCTCTGCTTCTCCTCTGCACCAGCTCCGTGCTAGCCAGAAGGAAGCGTGAGGGCTCCGGCTCTTCCTTCTGCAGCACCACCAGGTACTTTCCCAGGCTGTGCTGGGGGAAGAAACATGATGGCCACATCTCTGGAGGCTCCACACACAAGCTAAATGCCTGTGGGGCCCAGGAGCGACACATGATCGTGCATCATTTTTGGCAAGAAGCCAAAAATGATATATTGTGTGATCACCATCTACTAGCCTTGGCAGCGTTGTGCAATTGCAAGGATGTCATGTGAAACCGTCCTTGCAATCGCACGACGCCCCAGAGGCCATTTCGCATGAGAAATGGCATGCGAAAAGGGCCTAAGACTGGGAGGCCACTGCTGTAGTATTTATGAGCTTCTTCTTTAAGGTCAACAGGTGTCTCATCTGTCCTATTGGTTCAGTTTTACTTAAAAGGCTCTGGGCTCAGTGTTTTTCCCTCTATGTCTCAATGAAGGACAGAGGTGGATCACCTTAAGCATCTGAAGCCTCTGCCATGTTTTACTGGGGAACAGAATCCTGCTCAGCCCCATCTCCCCAGACTCAGAGAAACCTGCAGCCTCCTGGCAATCTGCCTCTTCCTCATCTGAGTCTCTGATGTGTGAGTTATGACAACTCAAACCACTAAACTATGTTGCCTCCAATATAGTATAGCGTTTTCTTGACCAGATTTATTCAGATAGGGTTTGTCACTTTGCATTCCTCTTGCACTGAGCGAGTGTGACTTACCCAAGATTAGCCAGTGAGTTTCCATGGCTGAGCAGGGATTTGAACCCAGGTCTCCCTACCACACTCTGAGACAGTGGATTCTACTGCTGGGCAGCTCTGACCATCAGAAAGTTCTTCCTGAGATTCAGAAAGAATCTCCTTTCCTGAAGCTTGAATCCATTGCTCCTTGTCCTGGTCTCTGGAGCAGCAGAAAACAAGCCCGCTCCCTCCTTGACATGACATACTTTCAAATATTTAAACATGGCTATCATGTCCCCTCTTAACCTTCTCTTTTGCAGACTAAATATATCCAGCTCTCTAAGCCGTTCTTCATAGGCTATGGCTTCCGGACCCTTCACCATTTTGGTCACCCTGTTTTGGACACGTTCTAGCTTGTTGACATCTTTCTTAAATTGAGGTGCCCAGAACTGGACACAGGATTCCAAAGGAGGCCTAACCAATGCAGAATAGAGTGGTACCAGTACCTCCCTCGATCTAGACACCATACTCCTATTGATGCAACCAAGAATCGCATTGGCTTTCTTGGCTGCCGCATCACACTGCTGACTCATGTTCAGCTTGTGGTCTATGAAGACTCCTAGATCCCTTTCACACGTACTGCTATCCAGCCATGTGTCCCTCATCCTATATTTGTGCCTTCCATTTTTTCTGCCTAAGTGCAGGACCTTACCTTTGTCTCTGTTGAAACTCATTTTGTTAGCTTTGGCCCAGCTCTCTCTCCAATCTGTCAAGGTCGTTTTGAAATTTAATCCTGTCCTCTGGGGTATTAGCAACCCCTCCCAATTTGGTGTCATTTGCAAATTTGATCAGCATGCCCTACAGCTAGTCTACATCCTTCTTATAATGTGTTCAGAAATTAACCCAGCATTAATTAGCTTCCATTAATGCAGGCTAAGATAGTATTTGCCTTCTTTGCCACAGCATCACACTGCTGGCTCATATTCAGCTTATGATAATCCCAAAGTCCTTTTCACAGATAACTGCTGAGTCAACTATCCCCGCTCCTATCCCTGTGCATTTGGTTTTTGTGGCCTAAACAGAGAACATTTGAATTCTTCTCTGTTGAATTCCCTTCTATTAGTTTCAGCCCAATTCTCTCTTCTATCACACAACCATTGTTACTTCCCCCTCCCCCGTTGATCCATACCTGTGGGATTTTGTAGATAGCCAACATGTCTGAAATACAGACAGAAATTTCAGAGCCTGCCCCTTCCACAAAAGCTAGCAGTACCTTCTGTCTTCCACAGCTGAAATTTGGAATATTCTGGCCTTTAATGGAGAGCAAATCAAGCAGGAAATCGTACGTGATCCTTGCATTGAAAAAGTTGTCATAGGAGTTGTGTCCCGAGGTCGTGTCGGGTAAGAGTTGGGGATTCTTGTTGATCTGAATGGCAAGCAAAAAGGCCAGGAGGTGGACGTCAAGTGCCCCCTCCCCCTTGATCTGAAAACACAGAAAGAAACAGAAGACAAAATCTAGTATTTTAACAAAACATTTCAGATTCCTATTTCTTTGAGCAGAAGGGCTGGGCCAAATACAGGTGCTCAGAATTGGTGCCTCTGCATTTTGAATTGAGGGAGAGGGAGAGTACTGGATCTCTTAACCCTGGGACCTTTCCTGGGAACCAAGAAGCTTAGACAAGGAACAGGAAATGGGAAGTTTGGAAGGGTGACCAAGTTGATCCAAAGTCTGGAACCCAAATCTTAAGAATGACTTGGGAGCTGGGAATGTTTAGCTTGGAGAAAAGAAGACAGAGAGGTACCAGGAGAACCATCTTGTAATAACTGAAGAGATGCTGTGCTTGTTTTCTGCTGCTATTCCAGAGACTAAAATGAGAAGTAATGGATTCAGCTGACAGGAAGGGAGGTTCTGTCTAAAAATTTATTAGAAAGAAGATAGTTCCAGCTGCAATGCTGTTCTGGGGCTCCTTTCCAAACATGATGACCATTTTCTGCCCAGAATTCTATCTGACAAAGATGACTTTATGGATTTCACCGTAATTTGTTGTTGTTGTTGTTGTGTGCCTTCAAGTCATTCTGATAAGTTAGACCTCCTCGTTAGGAAAGAATGTGACATTTGGGAAACAGTGGATGTCAGATCACGATAGTCAAACACACCTTTCATAGAATCACAGAATAAGAGAATGAGAGAATTGGAAGAGACTTCAGGGGTTGGAAAGTTCTTCCTAATGTTTAGGTGGAGTCTCCTTTCTTTGAATGTTGATGCCATTGCTTCAATTCCTACCTTTTGGAGCAACAGAAAACAAGATCTCTCCATTCCCCCGCTCCCTCAACAAACCCTTCAGATATCCAAAGATGACTATTGTATCACCTCTCAAACTTCTAGGAAACAAACCCATGTTTACAATTTAAGAGAAACACTTGGAGGACAATTGACAGACCCCTACCCAGCTCATTCCTGAGTTCAATGGTTGAGTTGGCCCAGCCAGCACACACACACACTTGATTGAGAACAAGTGTGAAATAGTAGTTTGAGCATTGGACTGTGCTTCTGGAGACCAGGGACTGGATCCATGCCCAGCCATGGAAAGCTAGTAGGTGACCTTGGGCAATTCACACTCTCTCAGCCTCATAGGAAGGCAGTGGTGGCCATACCCACACCAAACAATTCTTGCCAAGAAACCTCTGTGATAGCTCTACCTTAGGGTCACCTCAGGTTGGAAAGGGCTTCAAGGTACACAACAAATATATGAATGCAATTTCTGCAAATCTAGTTTTGAGACGTTGTGATAAGAATGCCCACTGTGGTGTGGTGGTTTGAGCCCTGGACAACAACCCTGGAGACCGGGGTTTGATTCCCCACTTGCCATGGAAACCCACAGGTGACCTTGGGTGCTTCACACAATCAGTCCTAGAAAATCCTAGGATAGGTATCCATAAGTCAGAAATAACCTGAAGGCACACAACAATGACAGCAACAACAAAACCAACAAGTGTAATTATTTATTTTTCAAAAGTTATTTAGGAGCAGCAGCACGGCAGTATTGTTCCTTCCTTTCCCCAACCACAACCCCCCAAGTCTCTGTGGTGCAAGTAGGATATTTATCCATTCCTCTTCTTCTTTGCAAGAAATTGCCTCCTCTTGTGTCAGATTCTGATGCTTAACCTCTTGGTCTCCAAAGCACTCTCTGGGGAAAATGATGCAACTTCAGCAAGAAAGAAAACAAAACCAACAAGATAATTATAAAGTGGTAAGTAATTACCTCTGCTGTGTCCTGAGTTTGGAAGCTTGAGAGAAAAACATGTCTGTGAGAACTTGCCAGGGAATCATTGTCTCTTCTGTGGATCAACAAGCAGAACTTGGAGATGTTATTTTTCAGAGAATGAAAACTCCCAGTGAAAAGTTTCACAGTTCACAGTTTTAGGATAGAAAAAATTCTTGATGACCTAGGTGTGATTGCTGCTCAGCCTAATAAATATTGATTTCCCCTTCAAGCCTGAGACTTCAATGAGCCTGCCCTAACTGGGGCTAGCAACTGTCCATAGGTTAAGTTCCTATATGTTTTATGGAGACCATAGGGCATATCATGGAGTCTTTGTGGGACTGAGAGTGTGTGACACTGCCAAGGTCACCCCCAGTAGGTTTCCATGGGAATCAAACTCTGGTCGCCAGGGTCATAGTCCTATGCACAAACCACAACACCATGCTGGTCTCATACCAGGGTTGAAAATAATGTCAAAAGTCTAGGCTTCTCAAGAGTTCCAAATTCTCATCAAACACAGTAATTTCTTGTTATTGTTGTTATCCAACTGTTCCTTTGGACTGAGATGAGGAAGAACAGATTAATGCTATAACACCAGTTAAAAGAACATATAAAACTAATGTGTATATCTCTTCAAGTTGCCTGTCAACATATGGCAACCCCATGAGTTTTTCATAGAGTTTTCTTAGGCAAGGAGTCCTCAGAGGTGGTCTTGCCCATTCCTTCTTCTGAAATACAGCTTGTTAGCACCTGGGGTTCATTGGCTATCTCCCATCCAAGGACTAACCAGGGCTGGCCTTATTTAGTTTTCAAGATCAGATGGGATCTGGTGACTTTAGGGTTTTTAGGTCCTCCCGTTGCCCCCAAAGGTGGATGAGCCCCCAAAGGTGGATGTCTACTTGCAATGTCAGTGCTTCTGTGGAAAGGTGGGTAATTATAACTCAAAAAAAGAAGGTCCGTGGAGTGGAGAGGTAACTATGGGACCTTTTCACCTGTGTATACCAGTACTAACTGTGAGATACCAGTTCAGGGTTGAAAAGAATGTTTTATTGGGGAAATTTCTCAAACATGCAAGCAGTCAGGCAGTCTCACAAACCATCGAAGGAAAAGGAGAGAAGAGTTGCACAGCGATGAGATTTTGGGATGAAGTGGGCCATAATTACTGTTCCAGAAGCAGAAGATCAAGGCGAAGTGTGGCTCAGATTAGAGTCTGAGGGCAGTACAATGGACAAGAATCTAGGGCCCCTCACACAGCATAACACTCCAACATGCACCCAAAGTACTAAGCAAATTACCTGAGCTGGAGCTAGGGTTTAAACTCCTGTTTCCCACCCTGAAGGGGAAATGTGTTAATTGCTCTCTGGCTGAGCCAACAAAGTGATCCAGAACAGGTTAATGGTCTTAACTGTAAGTGACAAAGCTTTGATGGACATCGTGATAGTCCCTTAATATCTTGACAGGTGAGGAAACAAAGGAAAATTTCCATGGGAAAAGGTTACAGGGCATCAATCTTTTGGTTGCTTCCTCTTGCAGTTTCATTGGTTATTGTCTTCTGAGTTTGGGCAACTGATAGAATCATCTCAAACCCATTAAGTTGGGGCTTTCCAACTAATCCTCATGAATTTATGACCTGGCCATGCTGAGGTCATCTGCCCAAGCAAGAAGATACTAGCTAGACTCCTTTTTCCATATGGCATTCATCCATAAGTGTATGATTTATGCATATTTTGTGCCAAATAAACAATATTTTTTGTCGATTATACTGCATGGAGTGGGAGTATATGGCATAGTAACACTACCTGGATGTTAACTAGTGTTATAGCATGTGCAGTGTGCTAGGAAAATGTTGTCTCTGTTCACCCCACTGGAGCATATGGATAGAGCTCAGTTCTGCTGTTTCCGTTTCCAGTTTCCCTTTGAAGACTTTTTTGTCCAAGGACTGCTGTTCTGAGGTCCAAGATAGAACATCCAGATAGTGTTCCTACACAGTGCACTATATTTTTGAAAGTACTTGCAAAATATAAGTAAAAACAATTGCACATATAAAATAAACAATTCTAGGTACAATATTCACTTCAACTGTGTAAACGCTACCCCAAAGACTCATCTTTGAACCCACTCTTCTTTCTAAATCTTGTGCAGTACATTCTATTAACTGGCTGATATTTAGCATAATGATCTGGGATACATCGCAGTATACAAACTCCTGCTACAGCATCCCCAGCAGCAGGTATCTGTCCAGCCTCTTCTTGAAAATGTCCCTGGTTCCATTCACGAATTGCTCTAAGCAAGTTCTTGCTAATGCTCACTCCAAATCTCTTTTGGAACATAGAATCGTAGAACTGGAAGAGACCACGAGGACCATGGAGTCCAGTCCCCTGCCAAGCATGAAGACACCATCAGAGCATCCTGACGGAGGGCCATCCAGCCTCTGATTAAAAATGTCCAAAGAAGGAGACTTCACCACACTCCCAGGCAGCCGCATATTTCACTGTCAAATGGCTCTTACTCTCAGGAAGTTCTTCCTCATGTTTAGGTGGAATATCTTCTCCTGTAATTTGAAATAATTGCTCCATGTCCTAGCCTCTGGAGCAGCAGAAAACAAACTCGCCCTGTCTCCATATGAGATCACTTCAGATATTTAAACACAGCCCTCATGTCCCCTCTGAACTTTCTCTTTCTCCAGACTAAACATACCCAGCCTCCTCAGCCACTCCTCACAGGACTTCATGGTTCCTCAGGCTTTTACCATTTTGGCAACCATTCATTCATGTCCAGTGGACAGCAAAGTGGGGAGAGCCCCTCACCAAGGCCCAGCTCCAAGGTTTTGTGCTCTGGTTCTGTGATGGGTCGTCCCTCCACTTTGCACGTACCCCGAAACCGGCGACAGAGCAATCCAAGTGGATGACTCCTTCATTCTTCAGAGAATGGCTGCCTTCAATCCAGTCAAGTGCAGAAGTAGAGCCCTCTGGGTCATTTTGGACTACAAACTGATTGACTACCCCCTTGTAATTTACATTGTGTCCACTCTCAGTTCTGGCAGTCAGCCATTGAGCACATGATAAGCACCAGCAGGAAGCAGCCATCAACAGTCCCACAGTGTGACTCCTTATTTTAATCTAGTAGGAAAACAGACTAAAAAAAAAAAGCATAACAACAGTTCCAGCAATATTCCTAAATCAACAATACAAACCTAGTCAGAAGTCAGAGACATGGCAGGAGAAATGGTCAGTTAATCAGTGACAAGTTCTGAAGGGGAATGGCTGAGCTTTTATAGGTTTACAGATCTGTGCAGCTGGTGCCTAATTAACTGTTGTTTATTATAAATTCATGGAAATCTGCATATGCTTTTCTTTTGGTGTCTACCCTTGGCAAAGGTGGGTATAGGTGAGTTATCTTCTGTGTCAGAAGGGGCAGGGATCTCTGCTGGGCCTGGCACTGTCCCCTGTTCTGTCTCTAGGGTAGGTGGTACTGTTTCCACTGATTCAGTCTCTGAGTCAGAGTCTATGTTTATATTCTGAAAGCAGGGCATGACACATTGATTCAGACTGGGCTGCCAAAGCAGCAACAGTCTGACTTTCCATCTGGCTTGCTAATGACTGCAAGACCTCAGAAGAGAAGACTATCACACACTTTGACAAATGGCTATGTATAGCCACCAGAATACAGAATAGGACAGCCCAGTAAGGACCATCAGAAAACTGCTTCCAAGGTCTGCATGTGGAACAATTGTGCAGATGCCGTCATCAAGGAAGCAGCCCTTGAGGATGATGGTTCTGCAGACACAATGTTACCCTGATTTCTGGGGGTCCCTGGGGAGCACCCTGATTCACTCCAAAAATCATTCAAGAGGATTAGGTGGAAAGCCTGACCCAATGGGCTTGAGATAATCCTCTCAGCTACCTGAGACTCTAAAGTCAATAGAAGACGAAACTGCCCAAATGAAGCAACCAAAGACCAACATTCAGTAAACCCTCTCCCATGGAAACTTTCCTTTGTCCCCTTACCTGTCCAAACATCAATGCTTTGCCATCCACTCTCCTAGGAAACAAGTACAGTCTCACTGTGATTGACCTCTTCAGCAAGTGGATTGCGGCATACTCTTGCAAAAACAGCACCACAGCCACCATTGCGCTTCTTTTATTAAATGGCATTTGGAGCCAGTGGGGAATCGTACTGGATAGTGATACGGGCCATCACTTCACTGGAGAGGTCACATAAGAACTCTGGAAACCCTAGGCATCAAGCAGAGCTTCCACATTGCTCACTACCAACCACCCCTTGAAGGAGGCACTGTGGAAGGTAGTGTGTTCCACAGGGCAAGATTGGGCTGAGAAGCTCCCAACCATCATCAGGGTTCTTTGGGGAACCAAAGCAGTTCATGGCTTCTCTCCACACGCTGTCATGACCAAGAGAAAGATGTTGCTTCCAGAAGCATTCTGGACAGACACCAGCCTCACCTCTGATTTAGAGACAGCCGTCATCAGCAATGAGGGGGTATGAACACTCATACAGGACAGCTCCAAAATCCATCACCAAGGGACCATGTAATTGGGCAAAAACATGTGGGCCATAGATAAAAGGCTTAGCGGGGTTTGCAATCCCTACCAATGGGAGGAAAGACAATGGGCCATTTAGCGAAAGTTCTCCCAGGACAAGCATGCCCAAATGGATGGGTCCTGAAAGAGTCATTAGAAGATTCTTGCCCACCTTATACCAGGTAGAGATCATAGAATCATAGAGTTAGAAGAGACCACAAAAGCCATTGAGTCCAACCCCTTGCCATGCAGGAACACACACTCAAAACAAATGGCCATTCAGCCTCTGTTTAACCACACAAAAGAGGGTGATTGGCTGAAATATATTCACGTAGCTCAGCTGAAGGAATGGAAAGGCACGTCACCCATGAAAACTACAGGGCAGGCCAACGAGGAAGAGCCTCTGGCTTCAGCAACCGTAGTTCCCATCTGACCGTTCTCCCTGAGCTACAAGGTCCTGCCAGGGTTGGATCGGACGGAATAGGGTAGGAGCCCTCATGAAGAGACCACATTCAGAGAAGCTCTCTGTGTGTATATAGTTTTCTGTTTTGTGTAGCAGTGGAAGTAGCTTAATACCTTTCCTTTTAGTGAGAAGGCAGAATATGGCATCAGATGCAGGAAGCAGGGTATGTGCCATTCTGCTTCCTCTTCTCATAGTAATTTTTCCCAGGCCCCTTCAGGGACTGATCCCCACCAAAGATGACCCCTGGAACTGCACAGTCCTTGAGACACAGCACCTACCAGATGAGCATTTGCTCAGTAATATTACCGCAGACGTAGACAGTAGCAATCGAAAGCAAATTTATTCATTCATGATTACCTGTGACTGATTCACCATGCAAGGGCCTGTACCTGCATGCACAGCTGCAAAACACATTTAGCTGGACAATGGAATTGAGACTTTCTGTCAGGATGGTCGAAAAGCAGAATTGCCAGATTTTGTGACCCACAGCAGTCTTGGAAGAATATGACAGCCCCCATAGTCAGTAGCCTACCATCTGCAGGCCCCTCTCCATCCAGTGACATAGCCGTAGTTACAGGAGCAGCATGGGACGCTGGTCATCCTTTTGTGCTCCTCAGTGTTGCTGAAATCAGTCTGATCGCCCCATTGGGCAAACATCAAAATATGCAGGTCACAGATGGGAAAGTGCAACCCTGGATTATACAGCAAACAACCTTTTTGAAACAAGGTCCAACAAGCTAGTTCATTCATCAGGCTTAAAGCATGGGGTATGCTAGCCCTAAACCCAGGGCTTCAGTTTGGCCACCGGAACCCAATTGTAGCAATGTTTGATCCTCTGATCAGGGATGCTTCCATGCTAGTGCAGGTAGAATCCCTCCAGTGTGGGCTTCCACATACTTTAAATAGACATGTGTGAATTGATGCTGATCTGCCCCATTATCTTCTTGAAAGAGATCCGGGAGGAACTGCAAAGGCTGAATACCTCTGCGCAGTGGCCGGAATGCTCAGCCCATTTACACTCCAGTGAAGCAGGCTGGGCCGAGTGGTTGAAATGATGGTCCAGATCAGACCGGCCCTCCAGAGTGAAATGGACTTTGTTGGACTGGACAGTGCTGTTAAATTCAAGGATGTCTTTGCTGGATGCAGCTAATATGGATGTTTCAGTTAACAAATTGTCATATGTAACAATGGAAACATCTAATAAGGCAAGCTCATAAGGCAGTCTGCCCAGGCGTGTCCAAAGTTCAACATTCCATTACTGCTCTACTGATCGATTGGGAATTGGCGATGGAAAGACATTCTCCCATATTAGCATGTGAGATGCACCTCCAGGAGAGGAACGCTTTGGTAGCTCTCACATGCTACCAAATTCACACTATGTCTAATGACAGTTAGGGAGCTAATTCAGGATCCCCATGATGGACAGATTCCAAAAGAAATGAGAGAACTGATGAGGCCTAAATTAATGAAAGCAGAAATTGAAAGGGAAGCCAGCCTGGAGGAAACTTGTGAATGCAACTGCCATTCCACACTGGAATCAACTTCAGCTTTTCATTGCTATGGTAAAAACAAAGACCATCCTACTCATACATCCTGTCATCCCTCTTGGAATACAGACAGTCTCAGGAGACATAACGTATTTCAAAAATCAGAACTACTGGGCAACCATGTCAGGCCCCAAATGGCAACTGGTCAATGTCAAAGAGGGCCATCAACGATAGAACCTAGGCTTCATTTGTGAGGTCCAAGCTGTGCAAGCCCATCATCCTTGCCTGATGCCCCTTAAGGACACGGACAGTCAGTGCTTATGAGTTTACCCACAAAACAGATCCAGTCATTGTGTACACTGGGAAAGGATGTGTGTGTAAGGACACCCTGTGTCATGAACTGAATTCACACACACAAATAGAACAGTGCTTAAACACTATTGACTAGGAGCATACTTCGTACAGGACTTCAGTGAGTGAACTGGAGGCAGTTACCAAGATTCAAAACATAAAATACAAAGAGTACATCTTCCCATCCGCAAGAGACCTTGAAGTCTTGGTGCAGCCTGGCTAAGCTTATCAGTGCATTCCTAGCTTTTGTTTATCTAACGGTCTCTGGTTCTCATACCTTGTAATAAGCAAACTGCTACTAAACTCCTACTACATATCCCATTACTAAAATATGGAGGGCTACCCAACACCCTGCCACACCACTGCTAATAGATAATTATCGAATACAGCCCACAGTGCCCACAATCAATCACTATTTTTGCGATATCACGACCATCTGTGATGGTGACATTGACTACACAGTCCCCATGTGGACCCAGCAAGAAATTCTTGCATCTCCCCTACCTCCAAGAACAGCTACTGATAGTAAAGCAGCTGGAGACAAAGCTACTTTGGTAGACCAAGAACCTGGGAAACCAGCTGGCTGGTATACCAAGTGCTGCCGCCTTTTTCACATGCCCCTTGTGTTTTTGGTTTGCAAATACTGTTTTCTCTCTCTCAGGCTCTTTTCACATGTTACCTGTTTGTGCGATTGGGGAGGGCGTCTTGCGCGAGAAGCCATGCTGCCGCTTCCCCACTCCTTCCTACCGCAGGTCACTTCCTGTTATCGCAATCATCATGCTAGCGCCCCTTCCTTCCTTCCGCAGTGCAGTCCAGGAGCTGTAGGCTGCGCTGGGGAAGGAAGCGCGACCTGCCCAGCTCGCCAATGCACTGCACGGCAGGTAAGTGTGCGAGGGTGCCGGGAGCACTGCGCGAGTGCGGAGTATTTTTGGCTTAAGCTGTAAATCAAAAAATGTGCGCGCGCCCCGCTTCAGCTTTGTGAGCTTTGCGTGAGTGGGAGTGTGCCATATGGAGCAACGCTCCCATTTGCGCAACGCTCAAGGGGTGCTCATGCTAAAAAAAACCATGTGAAAAGGGCCTCAGTATTGCATACCGATATGTCGTTGCAAAACCAATCTCCATAAAACATCATGTCTAACCTCTCTCCAAGCTTCCTGCTCTAAAATACAGGAATTCCATCAACATCACCTCAGAACCGCTAGCTCTGAACCACTCAAGAAAAGATCTATTCAGTCTACCATCATCCCAAGGACAGCTTGCTGTCAGTCTATGCTGCTCGGACATGTGAAGAGGCCTTCAGGACATTAAAAGTCTACCAACCCATTTTGCAGAGACATCCCGGAGATCCTGAAAGCCAAGGACTGCTAATTTGCCCACTTACTTGCACCCCGCTTATTCTGGACATGGGGGGGGATTTTCTCCACCTCTCCAGTACACAAAAGACTGTTCTCCATGACTATTTCAGACTCTGGAGGGGGGTTTCCTCTCCACCTGATACACTGGATACTCTTGGTGCTCACACACAAAGCCACTACTTCCATGACATGACCTGCCTGAACAGGATTCCTCTTTTTTTATTGCTACTGGAATTGCTGAAGCATTATCTCTTGAATCTTTTTAGTGAATTCTGCTCCTGTCATTGGAGCAAAGCCACCTGTTTGTACAGGATGCACTGTATGCTGCATATTGATCACTCTTCTCTTCCCCTTCTCCATCTCTCGTTTTCTCTCTCTCTCTCTCATAGCCCATGCTTTTACCACATCCCCAAAGATCAGGCCACTAGCAGACAGATTTGATGGAAGTACGATAGTCTCTCACCCTTGCCCTCCTTCTTATATGTTTTATCCCTTGTCACCCCATATTTCCTATCATCCAAGTCAACTGGGGGTGTAGGGCCCCCTCTTGGAAAAATGAAACTCAGTAGCTTTGCCACAGAAGTTCTATTTTGGGGGGCGGTTACAACACTGTACACCCCCATTCCATGGTACACTAAAATTAGTGAGAAATATCAATGACTTGGTAAGAGATATTATTTTTAATGTACAAATAGTGCACACACATGGCTAAAAGGCACGAGGGAAAGGATTCTGGCTGTAAGCCTCATGCTAAGATGGATCAGCTCAGGTCACAAGTTCAGGAGGATTAGTCAGAGAGCCCAACTTCAAAATCGGAAGACAACAGTAAACAAGACTGCTCTGATGAGTCAACTGATGATCAATATCCTGTAACCTCTTCCCACAGAAACTCCCCTTTGTTTCCTCACCTGTCCAGACATTAAGAGGCTATCACAACCCCCATCAATGCTTTGTCACCTGAATAGTCTGTTCTGGACCCCTTTGTTTGCTCTGCCAGAGAGCAATTTACACATTCCACTTCAGGGTGCGAAACAAGGTACATAAGCCCTGGCTCTGAGCCTGGTGACCCATCATACTTTGGACAGACATTGGCATGTTACACTGCATGAGGTCCTCCAAGTTCCCATTCTTTGCATTACCCTGAGACCCCAAGTCTGAGCCACACTTCGTCTCAGTCTTCTGCTTCAGGAACCATAGCTATCACCTGCTTCATCCCACAACCTCCCACTATCCAACCTTACGCTCCTTCCCCTTTGCTAGCTCATGAGGTTGCTTAATTAATTGTGTTAAAAACCTTTGGAGGTTTTTAAGCAGAGGCTGGATGGCCATTTGTTGGGAATGCTTTGATGGGTGTTCCTGCATAGCAGGGGGTTGGACTTGATGGCCCCCGGGGTCTCTTCCAACTCTAGGATTCTAGGATTCTATATATCAATTTGGTGTGCGCTTGTAAATTCCCTAATAAAACTTTTGTTTTATCGTATTTGCCAGCGTATAAGATGCACCTGTATATAAGATGCACCCCATTTATACACTGGCAAATACTAGTTGCTGGCATATAAGACACACCAGCATATAAGACACACCCCATTTTCAAACAGTATTTTCTGGATAAAAAAGTGAGTCTTATATGCCAGCATATACAGTAATTTCCAACTGATGTCCCTGACTGAATGGGGAAATTAGCACTTATTAGGTTGAGCAGTGATCACATCCAGGCCATCAAAGAACTTTTTCTTTCCCAAAACTGTGAACTGTGAAACTTTTCACTGGGAGTTTTCATCCTCTGAAAAATAACATCTCCAAGTCCTGCCTGTTGATTCAAAGAAGAGATAATGATCCTTGGCAGTTCTGACAAACATGTTTTTTCTCTCCAGCCTCCAAGCTCAGGATGCAGCCAAGGCAATGATTTACCCTTTTATAATTATCCTGTTGATTTTGTCTTCTTTTTTTTTTGCCAAAGTTGCATCATATTCCCAGGAGACTCCTCTGAAGACCAAGGGGTCAGGCATCGAGTCTGATGCCAGAGGAGGGAATTTCTTGCAATGAGCCTGAGGAAAGGAGTGGATAAATATCCTCACTTTTACCAGGAGACTTGGGGGCTGTGATTTTGGAAGGACAGAAATGGCTGTGTTGTTCCTGCTGGAGGGGGGGAGTCCCTTTGGATCAGAAGACCAGCCTGGAAGACCCCGTTTGCTGCCTCACTTTTGCCCAGAGCAGCCGAGAGTCAAATGCTGCAGCATGTTCCTCGCCAATGTGATTCTGATTTTTCTGCTAGCTTCACCCTCCACACCTCTGCAGCCTCGGGGAGGACCCCAAAGGCAAAGTGCCCTCTGAATTTAGTAGAAGACTCTCAGGATCTTTTCAGTTTTTACAGGCCGGGAGACCAGCTCATTGGAGGTATCTTCCCTATGGAGAATGCCGTGCTTGGACCCATCTTCTTTACACGCCCTCCTTTCATCTATATGAAAAGGTAAGTAATTGGGCACCAACAGAGGTTATGTTTACTACCTCTAACCCTCCAATGAGCTTGAGCTGATGCCGGGGGCTTTCCCCTTCCCCAGTTTAGGAGGAACCAGAATGTTGGAAGTTACTTTTGAGAAAGAAATAGTTACCATTTGTTGTTGTGTGCCTTCAGGTTGTTTCTGACTAGAGAAACCCTAAGGCAAACCAATCATGGGGTTTTCTGGGGCTGAGAGAGTGGGACTTGTCCAGTCACCCCTGGGTTTTCCATGGCCAAGTGGGAAACCGAATCCTGGTCACCAGGGCTGTACTCCAACACTCAAATCACTACACGACACTGGTTCTCAACTACCACTACAATGTCTCAAAACAAAATTCGTAAAATTGTAGTCATATTCTTTGCTGTGTGTCTTCAAGTCATTTCCGTTTTATGGCAACCCTATGTGATTGTGTTATTATATACAGTTAAACTGTAAAACTGAGTTTGTTTCATAGAATATTGAGAGGTGATACAATAGTCATATTTGGGTATCTGAAGGGTTTGTTGGTGGTGGGGAGAATGGAGACATCTTGTGTTCTGCTGCTCTAGAGTGTAGGAATCAGAGCAATGGCTTTAAAAATCCCAGAAAATAGATTCCCTCTAAATATTAGGTCTCATCCAAAACAAGTTTGGAAAGAGGCCCCAGAACAGAATTGCAGACAGACATATCTGGGCAAACCAGCTGCTCCATATCCTAGTCTCTGGAGTAGCAGAATACAAGCTTGCCCCATCTTCCCTATGACATCCTTTCAAATATTTAAGCATGGCTATCACATCCCCTCTTAAACTTTGGAAAGAGGCCCCAGAACAGAATTGCAGACAGACATATCTGGACCCAGCTGCTCATATCCTATCTCTGAGAGAATACAACTTGCCATTTCCTATACATCCCTTCAAATTTAAGCATGGCTACCATCCCAACTGACTTTGTCTCTGCAGTAAACTTTCCCCACTCCCTGACATCCTTCAAATATTTAAGCATGGCTATACATCCTCTCTTAACTTTTCTCTCCAGGCTAAACTTACCACCACCACCCCTCAGCCACTCCTCAGAAGGCTGTTTTCCAGACCTTCTACCATGTTGGTCTCCCTCCTCTGGACACCTTCCAGGTTGTCCATATTCTTCCTGAACTGTGGTGCCCAGAACTGGACAAGGATCCCTTCAGGTGAGGTCTTGTACTTTAAATCCATTGGTTCTCATGCTAGTCTTTGGAGTAGCAGAAAACCAGCTGGCTTCACCTTCTGCAACACATCCCTTCATCTACTTCAACATGGCTCTCCTGCCACCTCTCACCTTCCTTTCTCCAAGATAAACATTCCCGGCTCCCAAATTGTTCTTCATACGACTTGGGTTCCCGATCTTGAATCAATTTGATAACCTTCCCAAGCTTCCCACTTTCTGTTCCTTCTTTAAGTGTATTGATTCCTGGTTGGATCCCTGGAAAGGTCCCAGGGTTAAAAGATTCAGCACCCCCAACCTCCCCCAATGCAAAACTCAGAGGCACCAATACCGGGTGCCTGTTCTCCTGTCTTTAGATCTGCCCAAGCAACTTCCAAGAGTTTCTACTCCCTGTGCCAGAGAAGCTTGAGAATGATGGGACTCGGGGTGCTCTGGAATAGGATAAAGGACTCAACTACCCAGGTCTCTGCAGAGTTTCCCCCAGCACCCTTTGAGTTGCCCTAGCCTGCTTGTGTTATGAACAGCTATTGATAAAATATACTCTCAAGCAGTGATGGCCAATGCCAGGGAACCACAATGCCAGCCTTCATAAGCAGCAGCTTGAACTGGGAGACACAGAAGCATGGAGGATGGGATGTATAGTACTCATAACAAAGGAGTCAGCAGTGCCAGGCACCCAGAGTACGAAACGCAAGCAGCCCTCACTTTGGAGAAGTAACATGTAAGTGCTAAGGAACTGATGCATTGGGGGCAGCTACAACATGACACGGCCCCAGGGCATGCCCCGATACCTGAAGTCCACCAGATTTAATGTAGAAGTCAGGTAACTTAGATGCTAATTCATTATCTCATGAACAAGTATAAATGTGTATGCCTCCCTTTCTTCTGGTGCATCTGATTTGTAGAAATCTTCCCCAGACGTCTATCGCTTGCTCGCCTGCCTGCTTGCTTGCTTCCTTCCTTTTTTGCTCAAGCTGAATAAAAGAATATGAATCTTCCCCTGGTTTGTAGCTTAATGGCTTTGTTGTGCTCTAGGGAAGCTCTGCCCATTGTTGCTATCACCTGGACCATGTCTTCCGCTCAAAGAAACAAAAATCTGATATGTTTTATTACATTTTGTATTTTTTTGTTTCTTTCATGTTTCAGATTTCCAGGCGCACTTGCTGTCCACCTCCCAGCCTTCTGGCTTGCCATTCAGGAGATCAATGAGAACCCCCGACTCTTACCCAACGTCACCTTAGGATACAATGCCTACGACAACTTTTTCAACACAAGGATCACATATGATTTCTTGCTCGATTTGCTCTCCGTTAGAGGCCAGAATATTCCAAACTTCGGCTGTGGAAGAGAGAAGGCTCTGCTAGCTGTTGTGGAAGGGGCGGACTCTGAAATTTCTGTCCATATTTCAGAGATGTTGGCCATCTACAAAATCCCTCAGGTATGGATCAACAGTTGGGGGAGGAGGAGGAGGAGTGAGGGTTGTGCAAGATCCTCAGCCTTTGCATTTAAAATAACTCTTTTGCTAGGAGTTCAGCAGACGAGCTTGACAGACGGAGAAACTGGGCTGAAACTAATAGAATGTAATTCAGCACAGAAAAATGCAAAGGTCTTCATTTAGGCCACAAAAACCAAATTCACAGGGATTCGATGTGGGACACCATTCCCAGGTCAGCCAAAGATTAAATTTGGAGACCCTGAAGCTGACCCTGAAAAACGAGCCAAAATCCCAAAATAACCCCTGGCCTTTATACGTTAGGCACCTATAAAGTTGTCTGTTTTTCAATTAATGAAGGAGTGTTCAGTTTTTAATTAATGGCTCGGCTTTGGCAGTTCATGCTCCTTTTCTTCTGGTGCTCTTACACTACAGCATTGGTCAGCTACATCTGTTCGAGTTTAAATAAGATGTGTACTTATTAGTAATAAGGTAAGAGATAGTTCTTTTTACTGTGTTGTACTTTTATGCCAATTGGTGAGATTCAGTGAAGGAGGACAAAGATGGGATCGAGCAGATGGTGGGAGGGTGCTTTACGGGTGAGATCTCCTTGAGGAATCCCCCTCCTCCACTGTTGGACCTTGCATCCGAGAGAGAGAAAGATGACATTGCAGTATTCGTATTTCCCAAGTTTTTTTGGTCCTCTGAACTTCAAGATTATAATGCCAAAAATAACAGTTCTACCTCCACATGTGCTCTTCAATGGCATGCATGTGAACTCCCTATGGGGAGGGGGGTTACAGCATAGAGAGTGTCACCATGGTGTCACTGTGACCCTGGGAGGCCCAGGTTCAAATCCTTGCTCAGCCGTGGAATCCCACTGGCTGATCTTGGGCAAGTCTCACTCTCAGCCTCCAAGGAAGGCAGAGGTGACAAACCTCATCTGAATAGATTTGGCGAAGAAAACCCTAGGATAGTGTGGTTTAGTGGTTCGGCTGTCCGAACTCACCCCTTGGAGGACTTCAGTGAGGAGGCGGCAAATTGCCAGGAGGCTGGATCTTTCTCTAGTCTGGGGAGATGGGGGCGGAGGAGGATCCTGTTCCCCAGCAAAACATGGCAGAGGCTTCAGACACTGAAAATGACCCACCCCATCCTTCATGGAGAGCCGGAGGGTAAAACACCAACCCCAGAGTTGTTTAATAAACACCGACCCAATTAGCACTGATGAGACACCTGTTTATTTGGAAGGAGCCACTCAAGGATATTGCAGTGGTTGCCTCCCAGTCTTAGTGCTGACAACTGTCTTATCTGGTGGCCTGCCAGCACTCTCTCCCACTCCTGTTTTGCCTTGACCTTGGACAGACTACCTTTTGGGCTCTTCTGTATACTCTTACTTTGCTCATGGACCTGGACTTCTGACCTGCTGATATCACTTTTGGTCCAGAGAAAGGCCACCCTCACTCTTTTCCTTATATCTTGACCTGGCCTTGACTGACCCCCTCCTACAAGCCAACCTGCTGCCTTGGGTGTTTTCTGACTGATGTTCAGGACCTGAGTGCTGGACCAGACCACTGGGAGGCTAGGCTTCAAGTCCCTCCTCAGCCTTGGAAACTCAGTCACTGACTTTCAGCCAAAAGGAAGGCTGTGACAAATCTCCTCTGAAGAAATCTAAGAAAAAAGAACAGGAACTTTGTTTCCGGACTCCTAATGCAACATTCAAACCGCTGTACAACACTGCAGATTAACTATTCCCCCGGTTTCAATAACTGCAGCCTCTTTAGATCTATATTTACATTTGATCTATCCAAAACAGATGTTTTGGATGTATTTGACACTCTTCCACTTGTTCAACAAGGAAATTCTGTATTACAACTCAGTACTAGTAGTATAACGGGGATTTTTTTTTATTAATTTTATTCACATTTCGACAGATAAAACAAACAATAATTCCTGCAATGTTTACATATAATGTTTTTCCTTCTTCCTTTCATTTCTGGATTACAATTCTTAATATTCCCTCTATTTATTATATCACGTTCACAATAAAATGTTAATAGTCTATGATTTGTTAGTTCCTGGTATGTATCTCTACTTTGTTACATGTTATTTCATTAACTGTTAACTGTATAATAATTGTTAACATGAATAATGTATTACCCTGTCTACCCCCAACCCAAATCTTTAACAATCTTCCACTCTTTTGTTAATATACGCATCTGATTTCCCTTTCAGTCTTTGTGTAAGTATGTCCGCATTTCTGTTTTCCATAAAAACTGTCCACCACTGTTCGGTTGTAGGTGTAGTTTCATTTTTCCAAAGTCGTGCATATTCAATACGGACCGTCGTCACCATGTACAATATAATTCTCCAATGTCTCTTAGCTGGCGTTCCATCTAATGTATGTGTCATGTTTAACAAGTAAAATTCAGGTGTCATCCCAAATTGAATCTTCAGAATTGAACTTATTTTCTTATGTATTTCTTTCCATATTTTTGTGCTCTAGGACATGACCACCACATATGAAATAGTGTACCAGAGTTCTCTTGACATTTCCAACATTCTCCTGTACCTGTCTTATAAATTGTCTTTGTAACGCGGGATCTTTACAGTGCTTACTCCATTCTGGTTGGATGTTGTTGTTGTTTTGTGTTCAAGTCACTTCTGACTTATGGGGACCCTAAGGTGAACCTATCATGAGGTTTCCTGGGGCTGAGAGTGTGTGATGCATCCAAGGTCACCCACTGGCTTTCCACGGCCAAGTGGGGAATCCAACCCAGGTCTCCAGGGTCATAGCTGTTCAACATCCAACCACTACACCATGTTTTTACAACCTTTTAATTTTGTATTAAGAAAATGTTGGGCATATGAAGGTCTGACATGTTCTTTTACATTACATTTCTATAACATGGAATTTAATGGAGGGGTGCTAATTAATGACTGCTGAAGGAGATATAACCATCCATTGCTCCATGGTCAGAAAATCTTACTGCTTACATGCAAGAATATAAATGTTATACATTTCCAACCTCAAAAGAAGCATTCTCGTACAATGTGTTTAAATTGAAATTAAAAGATTTGTTATCTTTGCTGTGAAGGGGGGGAAAGGGCATGAATCGTTTCTTTTTTCACTTACCAGATAAGTTATGGTTTTACCTCCCGTGATGTTTATGATAACACCCAGTTCCCTTTCTACTACCGGACGGTCCCTAAAGAGGAAACCCTCTACCCGGGTCTCATCCAACTCCTTCTGCATTTCGGATGGACCTGGATCAGACTCTTAGCTCCAGACAATGACAACGGAGGAAAATTCATGCGGGCCCTGACGCCTGAGCTCACTCGGCACGGGATCTGTGTGGCCATCTCAGAAATGCTCCCAGAAAAGAACAACATAGTGATGGGACATTTAAAATTAAACTGCTTCTCAGGTGGAAACAAGTCAAGGTTTTTGTCTGCTATGCAGAAATGCGCTCTTTCTGGGACAAAATATACTACCTGAAAGTTATACTTGAACAGGGGGTAAAACCCACTGAAGGGAAAGTCTGGATCACCACCGCTTTGTGGGACCTCAGCTCCGCATTTTCTACTGGCTTCTTAGATTTCCAGCAGAGCCAATGGTTCTTGTACTTTTCCATCCAGATGAACAGGAAGCCCAAACAGCGCCAGTTAGATGACCATGACATCCACTCCTACCCAATTAAAACATTTCACGTTCATATTCAAAGCATGTCTTGTCTGTGAAAGGCCGGAGAAGATGGGAGCAGATAGCAGATTACCCCCTGGGTGTGCTTCAACGCAGCCTGACTCGAGACAGCTACAACGCTTACCACAGTGTCCTAGCTCTGGCCAACGCCATACACACTGCATATTCAACTGGGTTCAAGAGAACGACAAAAGCAGGTCACAGAGGACCTTCCTACTCAACCAGGTTGGACTTTCCACAGCTACAGCCTTGGCAGGTATTCCCTGTTCATCACAGATCTCACTACAGCTCAGAAATGTTACCTTTTAGTTGGTTGGTTGGTTGGATTGTCTGGACTAGAACACCCCAGGCAACACCATTTGGGTTGGAGGTCCTGGGAAACGAATTGGGAGTGGGGAAATCTCACTGGTTCTTAATTATGGAAGGCACTTTTCTCCAACCCACGACCCCTCTCGATCAGTCATTCTTAACATGGGTCTGTAACACGGGTCTGTGAAAGACTCAAAGGCTGTTCAGCCCATCTCTTCCCCACAACAGAGTGACAATGTGACTGGAACCAAGGCAAAAGGAGGGAGGCCGGCAGGCAGGCTGGCTGGCCCTGTACACTGTTTGTCACCTGGCCGCACCCTGTGAGGAGAAGGCCGGCTGAGCAGCAGAGTGACAGCAGAGCTAACAGCCAGTAAGCCCACCAGTCACTCAGGCTTTACCCTTCTCTCTCTCTCTCTCTCTTTCTCTCTCCCCTCCCCCATCATGCCCCTGTTGCAGGACCCAGACAACACCCTTCCAGCAGCCACACTCCAGAGACGTAAAAGGGACAATACTTACAGCAGCCAGTGTACGTAGAAAAAGGGAGACCCAAGAATTCTGGCAGTATTTATATAAGAAAGAATCATTAATTAGGCCAACAGCTGGTTAAGACTCTAAGCCTGATCTAACCTGAATGGGAGAAGCTGTTGTAGCCAACCGATCCTATTGGTGGTAGCAGCTGGCTTACTCCTTAATTCCTTGCTCATGCTTTTAGAACCCTTGACCTTCACCTCGTCTTTTCCCTTTCCCTGTTTCCTCCCTCCTTTATGCGTCTCAGTCTCCTCTCCTCCACGTGAAGAAGGCAAAAACATGGGGAATGAACATTTTTGATAGTAAACTGTGCTGCTCTCCATTGGAAAAGAGGAGAGAGTGTCCTATGCTGGCTGCCAGCCAAGGCCAGCTGCCCATAATGCTCTCAGGCTGGCAGAGGAAGGAGAAGCAATCAGGGAAGGAAGGCAAAAGATCCCAATCCCTCTCTGTCCCAGCCATGTCATCCCCGGGGGACAAGAAAGCACCAAGAACAAGGGCAGCCTTCTGTAACTTGGCCCCCTCACCCCCAATTATTGTACTCCAGGTGGGATCATCCTCAGACTCCTGGTTTGAGATTTGTGGCAGGCAGGGCTGTCCTTTAGGGCCCAGCTTCCTCCCTGTGAAGTCACAGCTTCTACCCTTCCTTCTAGCTTCACCCTTTCCTAAGAAACTTTGGGGTGTACAATGTTTCCATGGACGGAGTGTATCTGGATGGAGATGGGGAACTGGCAGCCAACTTTGACATCTGGAAGACAGTGACATGGCCCAACACTTCAGCCACAACAGTGAAATTTGGGAGTCTAGAGAGACAGGAATCGCCAGGCCAAAAACTCAGGATCAAAGAAGTGCCCTCAGGTGGCTCAAGGAGATAAACCAGGTGAGGAAAGGCCTGGTTCACTTTGATCCCCTTTTAAACCTTTGGGCTTCTAAATAGTCCTTGCATATTGTATGTTCTTTGATAAAGAGTCAAGGAATCCATCTAGGCACTGTTGTCAAACCTCTGTCACCAGTCAAAACCAATTCCTGAGCAACCTGGAATGGCTGGAACCTTGCTCTGCCTAACAGTAGAGCTTGCCATGCCATCTAATCCAACTGTCAGAAGCTCTCCGAAATCTCAGGCCAAAGGCCCTTTCCACAGCTTTCCTTCTTGTGGTGGCATCCGGTGGGGATCCTGGCAGTGCTCTCCTCTGCACTGGCCGGCTTCCTGCCGAAAGAGGTGCAGTGGCCACACCTCTTCCTTCCACAGTGCAGGTGGGTACTTTTCCAGGCTAAACTGGGGCAGGAAGCACAGTCATCATGCTTCTGGGGCTTCTGCAGGAAGGGAAGTGTGGGATGTTGCTGCGATCACGGGTCATTGATGGGAGAAAACTATCAATGATTTAACCCGCAATCTCACTGCCTGGGGACAGGAAAAGTTTGGGACCATGACGACATCTTGCGGAAGTGTTGTGGTGGTCCCGTCCTTTTCTTGTCCCCATGACGAAATGGGAGGGTGCTGGAGAAAGGGCCAAAGTTTTATTCCAGCATTCGGAATGGATCTCCCTCCATCCCATCTGAAGTCAGTAAGCCAGGTTAGGTCTGAAAGGCAGGTGTGCAGAACCCGGTTTCCAGCAGACTATGTTAGGTCTGCAGGTGCACAGAACCTGGGACATTTCTCACAACAACATCTGCATCTGTTGGCGTGGAGCACTCACGACATGGAAGGGAGTACAACAGGAACGCTCTCCTCGGCACCTCACTGGGTCCCTGTGGAAGGGATGGCCATGCTTCTTCCTTCTGCAGTGCAGCCAGAGGGTGCTATGGAAGGAAGCATTGCTATCATATTTCCCTGCCCTTCCGCATGACCGTGAGTACAGGAATGCCATGCAATCATAGGTGCAAAACAGATTTTTTCCATTTTACGAATACCGCATGAGTGCGACGCTCAGGGACAGGATAACAGCATGCCGGTGATGACGTCATGCAGAAGCCCGAAATGGCCTTAGTTTCCAGCAGAGTATGTTGGGTCTGCGGAGCAAATGCAGAGAACCTGGTTGCCACCTCCCAACAGCCGCGACCTGAAGCTTTCTGCACTGCTAATTGAAAGTCAAGACAGAAAGTACAAAGGCAGGTTTGCACTTGAACATTAAGGTAATTTCTGCACTACCCTGTTGCAGTGCTATTATTCCACTTCCAACATCCTATGGAATTCTGGGATTTGCAGTTTAGGAAAGGGCATTTAGAATTCTCAGTCAGAGAGCTCTTTGGCCTCAGTAAACTACAAACCCCAGAATTCCACTCACAGGATGTTGAAAGTGGAATAACAGCATTATAATAGCATAGTGCGAAATGGCCTCAGAAACCAAAAATAATGACATAACATAAGGTTTACATAACCTTAAAGTAGATGAAGAAGACACTGGAATAGTTCAAGATTTCCCATACCTTGTCTCAGTCCTAAATCAGAGTGGAGACTGCAATCAAAAAATCAGAATAAGACCAGATTGGGAAGGGCAGCTATGAAGGAACTATGCAAGACCCTGAAGTGTAAAGATATTGAATACTAAAGTTAGGGTTGTCGGTAGGGTTAGGGTTGTATTTCCAGTTCCTCAGTATGGGTGTGAAAGCTGGAGAGTGAAGGAAGCTAGGCTCTCATTGAGGAAGTCCAAATGTGTCCATGCACTTGGATTTAAACAACTTTTGTTTCTCTCAGTCCCACATTATTTCCATACACTACTGGGCTGGGTTGCTCTCCTGAAGTGCTACCTGAGTTGCCTAGCAACCTGCTTCCAGGCGGACTTGGCACTTCAGATAGTCAAAGCTCAGAACTTTGTTACATAAACCTAAAACCTGAATGTCATATAATCCAAGAACTAGAATCACCAGAGGGTGCAAAACAAGGTCGTGAGTAGTTTTTCAAAGAGCAGGGATACAGTAATAATAGGAGATTTCAATTACCCGGATATATGCTGGCAGCCAAACTCTGCCAAGACAGCAAGGTCCAACAAGTTTCTTGCTTGTCTTGGAGACAATTCATGGTCCAGAAGGTGGAAGAGGCCACAAGGGGATCAAATATTCTAGATCTGGTCTTGACCAACAGGGATGACCTTGTGAATGAGGTAGAAGTGGCTGGATCTTTAGGGGGGAGTGACCATGCCATATTAGAATTTGGCATTTAGTGGGAAGGAGAAGATAAGTGTAGCCAGACACTCATCTTAGATTTTAAAAAAGCAGACTTCTGTAAACTTAAGGAGATGCTGGTTGGAATTCCGTGGTCAGGAATAGTGAAAGGGAAGGGAGTTCAGGAGGCATGGGAGTTCCTTAAAAGGAGATACTGAAGGCACAGTCTAAAACTGTGCCAACAAGGAGGAAAAATGGAAACCAGAAGAAACCAGAATGGTTGACTAAAGAACTCTCAGCTGAGCTAAGTGTTAAGAGAAACATGTACATGAAATGGAAGAAAGGAGAAACCACCAAAGAAGAATTTAAGCAAGTAGCCAGGAGATGTAGGGCGGAGGTCAGAAAGGCTAAAGCACAGAACGAACTTAGGCTGGCCAGAGACATTAAAACAATAAAAAGGCTTTTTTAAATATGTCCGCAGCAAAAGGAAAAACAGATTGGATAGATGGGCCAAGGCTAACAAAATGAAATTCAGCAGAGAGAAGTGTAAGGTCCTACACTTAGGTAGAAAAAATGGAAGACAGAAATATAGGATGGGGGGCACGTGGTGAGATAGCAGTACGTGTGAAAGGGATCTAGGAGTCTTGATAGATCACAAGGTGAACATGAGGCAGCAATGTGATGCAGCAGCCAAGAAAGCCAAGGCAATTCTCGGGTGCATCAATAGGAGTATGGTGTCTAGATTGAGGGAGGTACTGGTACCACTATACTCTGCTTTAGTTAGAAACTGTGTCCAGTTCTAGGCACCCCAATTCAAGAAGGACATGGTCAAGCTGGAGCAAGTCCAGAGGAGGCCGACCAAAATGGTGAGGGGCCTGGAAGCCATGCCCTATGAGGATAGATTTAGAGAGCTGGGTATGTTTAGTCTGCAAAGAGAAGGTGAAGAGGGGACATGATAGCCATGTTTAAATATCTGAAGGGATGCCATGTAGAGGAGGAAGAGGGCTTGTTTTCTCCTGCTCCAGAGACCAGGAGAAGCAGCAATGGATTCAAGCTGCAGGAAAGGAGATTCCACCTGAACCTCAGGAAGAACTTCCTGATGGTCAGGGCTGTCCGGCAGTGGAATAGGCTGCCTCAGAGTGTGGTAGAGTCTCCTTCTTTGGAAATTTTTAAGCAGAGGCTGGATGGCCATCTGTTGGGAATGCTTTGGTGTATGTTCCTGCATGGCAGGGGGTTGGACTGGATGGCCCTGTGGTCTCTTCCAACTCTACATTCCTAGGATTCTATGATTCAAACTGAAGGAAAGGAGATTCCACCTGAACCTCGGGAAGAACTTACGAACAGTCATGGCTGTCCAGCAGTGGAATATGCTTCCTTGGAGTGTAGTGGAGTCTATGATTCTCCTTACCAGATCCAAGACTCATTTCCTTCCAATTACACCCCTAATGCTTTCCCCTTCATTTTCTTTCCCTTCGTTTACAGAGCATGCCTACTTCTAGGTGTGTGGAAAGCTGCCATCCCGGTTTCATCAAGTCGGTCCGGGAAGGAAAGCCCATCTGCTGCTACGACTGCCTGCCCTGCCCAGAAAGGACCTTCTCATCTCAGAAAGGTAAGGAGGTTCCAGAGGAAAGGGAAGTCTTTCCAAAATTCATGGTTTTATTCAATGTTTTGAAATGAAGATCACTTCTTCATGGTTTACAACAGGAAGGGGCAGGATATGCCTTAGGCCTCAGCAACAACAAAGGCCAGAATCAAGTTGCCGTTTGGGGAAGTTGTCCCTTTAGGGTTTAAAGGGAGCAGTGGGTAGCAGAGTGAGGACATGAGACCCCGCAGGTACAAGAAAATGTCTTTGATGGAATCCAATGGAGGACAGACCCAGGTGATGCCAAAGTCTTCTTCTTCTTCTTCTTCTTCTTCTTCTTCTTCTTCTTCTTCTTCTTCTTCTTCTCCTTCTCCTTCTCCTTCTTCACATTTACAGATGCAGACTCATGTGCCAGGTGTTCAGAAGACCAGCATCCAAACAAGGACCGAGATCGCTGCCTCCCAAAGGAGATCACCTTCCTATCTTATGAAGAACCCTTGGGACAGATCCTGGTTTCCTTGGCCCTCTTCTTCTCCTTAAGCACCTGCTTGGTATTAGGAATCTTCATGAGAAACCAAGAAACTCCACTTGTCAAAGCCAACAGCCGGGATCTTTCCTACCTTCTTCTCGTCTCTCTCCTGCTTTCATTCCTGTCCTCCTTCCTCTTCCTTGGTCGGCTGAAGAAAACCACCTGCCTTCTCCAACAAGCAGCCTTCAGCATCATCTTCTCGGTTGCTGTCTCTTCTCTGTTGGCCAAAACCGTCACTGTGGTGCTGGCCTTCCTGGCTACAAAGCCTGGGAATAGGGCGAGGAGATGGTTGGGGAAGACTCTTCCAAACTCTATTGTCATTTCCTGTTCCTTGGTCCAACTTGTCATCTGTTCCATCTGGCTGGGAATCTCTCCCCCTTCCCAGACTCTGACATGCACTCCCAGCCTGGGGAGATTCTACTGAAATGCAATGAAGGGTCGGTGACCATGTTCTACGCTGCCCTTGGCTACCTGGGCTTCCTGGCTGCCATTTGCTTCACTGTGGCCTTCTTAGCCAGGAAGCTGCCTGGGGCCTTCAACGAAGCCAAGCTGATCACCTTCAGCATACTGGTCTTCTGCAGTGTCTGGATCTGCTTTGTTCCGTCCTACCTGAGTACGAAGGGGAAGTCCATGGTGGCCGTGCAGATCTTCTCCATCTTGGCCTCCAGCGCTGGGCTCCTGGGCTGCATCTTCATCCCCAAGTGCTACATTATTGTCCTGAGGCCTGACCTGAATACTAAGAAGCATCTCATGACAACAATTAAACATGTCACCTGATTCTCAAAATATTTTTTCCTTGCTGACAGTTCATGGAAATTAACACATGCTTTTCTTAAAAAGGTAGATCAGGTGTTAGTATTGTAGGTTTACTTATTACTTTTTTTCTTTTATTTATATCTTGGTTCTCTCCTGTTATGGGATGCACGGTGACTTACAATATAAGTTAAATTATAGCTCAAAGAATGATTTGTTTTAACTTATACTGAAAGTCACCTTGAGTCCCATAATAGGTGAAAACCGAGATATCAGCAAAATAAATAAGGAACATATAATACTAAAGTTTTAAAAAGCTATCAAACTATCCAGTGAAAAACATGAATATGAAAAAGTAAAAAATGTCCAAGGAATAACAATTTTTTTAAAAAAAACACAGCTAGTTAAACGTCTGTTGACGGGTTAAAAATGGAAGATGAGGAAGACAAAAGACAAAGTTCTCTTTAAACTGAAAAAAAACCCACCCTATTCCTTCACTCCCAGCTCTGTGTTTGTTTTGTGGGATGAATTCCTTGCAGTTGGAAAGGAGGACTGCTGAGACTCAGTTGTGGATTTCTTTTGTCTTCTCTTGAGATAACCTAGCCACTTTCTAAAAAGATCTTGAGGTCTTAGCTCACCACAAGCTAAACAGGAGTCAAGAGTGTAGGAACTTAGTTTCTCAATCACGAGAAATCCTGGTGCCACTCTATTCCACTTTGTTCATGTTGGAGCTGGCAACCCTTGCCATGCTTATATTAGCTAGTAGTTAGATAGCATCTCATTCTCTAGGAATCTCGACACAGTGTGTTTATGGTTATTTCCCATTAGTTTGTGTGTGTGTTCACACCCACTCTCTTTCTGCATCATGTAGGCTTCCCTTTGTTCTCTGGGGTCTCATCAGGTCACATCTCCTCTCTCTCTCTCTCTGCTTGCCTGTCCTCTATGAAGGACGTCTATAGGAGCTCTCTCTAGTGAGATTTTCCAACTCTCCCAATACAATGTTGTATTCTTTCCTTTTCCTCTTGACTTACTTTCCCCAAGATGAACCTGTGTTGGTTATGCACAAGTATTAGTGAGGAAATACTACTTTGCGTACCTTGTGAAGAAGACCAAGTTTGATTTCTTTCTCTGCTAGATTTTGTAGGTGAGGTGGAGTGGGCTGGGGAGCTGTTCACCTTCTGCCTAGTGCATCAGATGCTCTGCTTGAGAGATCCACTGCAATCTCTCCTATTTCCCAATAGCTTTTGGGCAAGAACAGTTTACCAGGTTGGGTTTCCTTTTTTAATTTTGTATATTTCATAGAATCAATGGAGCTGGAAAAGACCACAAGAGCCATCTAGTACAACTCTGTTCAGCCATGCAGGAAATCCCAATCAAAAACACTCCCTCTGACAGACTTCCATCCAGACTGTTTAAAAACCTCCAAAAATAAGGAGCCTGCACCATACTTGATACAACAAACAGCTAATGGAGCAGGACTAGGTACTAAGAGACAAGAAATTAAGTGGTTAAAAAGTTACATTGTTTCTCCTTACTGCACAAAAACTGTTGGAAAATTACCAGTATTCTCTTCCCCCCCCCGCCCCATTTCGTTGTTAGAACAAATGGGATTAGTTAGCATAAGGCTTCCTTCCCTGTTTGCATGCTAGATCTCTCACATTTCCTTTCTCTGCATTTATTGGATGATAATAAATGCCTTTAGTGCCCAGGTCATCAGATCATCAGATCATGTGACCCAGAACTGTATCCTGATAGGAAGAAAGTTAAGTCTCCCCAGAAAGAGGAGGAGACATCTTCAGTCTCTTCCTTTGTTCCCTTCTTTTGCACTCTCATGAATCCTACCCTATGCTGTCTGCAAGTTCTGCAACTATCCAGACAGGGTGGTGAGTGATACAATACCAGAGATTATCCTCTAATTCTTTAGCTAGTCAAGATAGCAAACTCTCAATGTAAATGCAATTGAAGAAGTCATTAGTAAAGTTTTAAGTCTTTATTCAAGCTACCTGTGTTTGTTGCATTTAATTGGATCAAGCATTTTCAAGCCACTAGTTTTTAAACAGAAAAGGACTTTAACTCGCTTCCTATGCATAATTCTGCTAATTAAGATTAAATCATAACCGGTTTAGTCTTATTTCCTACAAAAACTCACCTTTTTTCACCTAAAGTGAACTTTCCCTCTCCTTTCACTTCTTGTTAACTCACTGCTCCATACTCTTGAAACTGCCTCCCTGAACATTTTTAGATTGTTTGTTCCCTTGTTATTTTTAAATATCAATTTTTATTTTTGTTTTCCTAAGTTTTTGGAAATGTAGTTTAATATTGTTTTATAACCTTGTATGTTTTGATTGAGAGCCGGTGTGGCGTACTGGCATGAGCACTGAACTGGAGAACAGGTTTTGATTCCCTGGTTAGTTATGGAAACCCACCGGGTGAGCTGAGGCACATCACATACTCTCAGCCTCAGAAAACGTCTGTGATAGGTACGCTTTAGGGTCACGATAACTTGAGAACACACAACAACAAGGCAATTTTTTTGATTAAATTATTTGCCAGTTGTTTTGCATTATATTGTGGTTTTTTGCCTTTTATCTGCATAATCTGTTTTACAATTGTATGGCTTATTATTCCTTTCTTCTGTCGGTCTCTGTGTGTATGTGTGTGTACAGAAGGAAGGAAGGGAAAAGCTATACTATAAAAATGTAAAATAAATTATGCAGATAATTAGATTGTATGCCTTTGTACCTCACTTACTTGTAAAGTGCCATGTACCTGGATGGCACTAAATAAATAAAACTAGTGTGTATACCCAGCACTGCCTGGGATTTTATTTTCTCATAGGCGATACTGGTTAAAAATAGCTTTGGCATTACCTTAACTTAGGAATGGGATGTGGTTGAAATGCACAGATTTGAGGTCCTGTGTCTCTAATTCCCCAAACTGTCTTCTCCAGTACCTGTAACTTTCCCCCATATTCTTCAGTCCAGCCTGTATTCAGTTATTAATGCACGCAGGGTGGGTTCCTGGGGGAACACACTGACTGGCCTCCTCCTCTCCATAGCAGCTGCCTGTTCAGGGCAATCACAGCCGACTGAGGACCAGGAGCTCCCAGGAATTCTCAAGCCCCCCCCCGAAACTGCAAATCCCAGGATTCCACAGAACCTGCACAGCCAGCCAATCGTAAGAGGTCTTCGCCTGACGCAAACAAACAAACTTTGTCTTTTCTATGTTAGACAAAAATTTTGCCCAGCCTTGCCTGACAGAAAAACATCCTCCACTAAAATGTCGCTCTCTAGTTAACCCCTTCAATTTTCGAAACTGATATTCCGCAAACTTTTAAAGCCCACTCCTGCACGCCAGCAGAATATACAGATAAAAGCACAGTAAAATCACCGGGGGGCCCTTATCTCATCCTTGCCAAAGAGAAAAAGAAAGGTGCTTCTAATTTTGGAAAACCTTTCTCTCTCCTCCGCTTTTCTTTTCCCCTCAGGTGGTGACCAGATGCGCCACTGCACAGGCGCCCAGCAATTTTGGGCGGGAGGCCAAAGTGCCTTCATTGGGAGATGGGAGAGAGCAGGACAGAAGACCGACTCCCAATAATCACAGAATCATAGAAATGTAGAGTTGGAAGAGACCACAGGGACATCCAGTCCATTCCCCTGCCTTGCACGAAAACCCTCAAAGCCCTCCCGACAGATGGCCATCCAGCCTCTGCTTAAAAACCTCCGAAGAAGGAGACTCCACTACACTCCGAGGAGCATATTCTACTGCCGGGCAGCCCTGACTGTCAGGAAGTTCTTCCTGAGGTTCAGGTGGAATCTCCTTTCCTGCAGCTTGAATCCATTGCTCCTTGTCCTGGTCTCTGGAGCAGCAGAAAACAAGCCCTCTCCCTCCTCTACGTGGCATCCCTTCAAATACTTAAACGTGGCTATCATGTCCCCTCACCTGCTTCGTGCACGCCACGAAACAAAAAACCAACAATATATCATCCTCAAAGAGAACAAAAAGGTAATGAAAATCCTTTCTCATGTACAAAGCACTCCACAGAATTAATACCATAATCAGATGAAAGCATAAGAACGAATAAAAAAAAACCTTTATCTCTACCCCACTTTTCTCCTCAGGAGAACTCAAAACGGCTCAGAGCACTCAAATCCCTGGCATGCGTCCTTCTGACTGGGGCTTTCTGCAGGCAGCCTGGAGCCACGGTGGAGAGGCGCAAAAACGTCTCTTCGTTTTGTCATCGCCACCCTCTCCCTATAAAACTAAGGGCACTCCCATGGCCCACTGCTGCGTGCACCCTCCCCCCACCCGGGCTTTTGCCCCGCCTCCTTCAATCCGAAGCAATTGCCCCAGAGAGGCCAGGTGGGGACAATCCTTCTCGCACAAAGACTCTCCCACAGTTCCCTTCACGCGCATGCGTACTGCTTTCCGCTCGTCTTCACCAGGCAACCCCAACGTGTAGAAAGGCGAGAAGATTCACACACGCGGCCTGAAGCGACCCCATTGGGGTTCTGCCGGGCTGCCGAGGTGCCTTCCCGGCCGGATGGGGCCCCCCCCTCCCCCGGTCCTTCCAGTCTGCCCCCGCTCCTTTTCCCATCGCTCCTCTGGGGAAGCCCCCTCCCCAGCCCGGCCTGCTCCTGCTGGGTCTCAGCCAGGGAGGGGAGAGAGATGCGGGGCTGCCCTGAAAAGGGGGGCATTTCTCCCCCCCCGCCCTCGATGGGGTGGCCCTGTGGGTGTCATCCTCGGTGGCCACTGAGGGGGCTTCGTGAGGGCCGGCTGTGGCCCCAGGCACCAAGGGGGCGCCGACGAGGACAGTGGGGGTGGGGGGAGGGTCCCGTTTATGGCACATGCGGATTAGGAACAGTCACAGTATTATTCCTATCATCATCATCATCATCCCCGCCATCATCATCATCATCATCGGAGCGTGGAAAGCGAAGAGGAAGAGGCTGAGGGGAAACAGGAGGGGAAGGATGAGTGAATGAATGGAGGCAGCGACAATATGAGGTGCTGGAGAAGGGACATCGAAAAGAGAGGAGAAGGGAACGGTGGAAAAGAAAGGGGGCTCTGAGGTCCGGTGGTGAAGAAGACAAGACCCAGTTAAAGAAAAGGGAGGAGAAAGAAGAAGGAGGGTGGGCAGGAAGAGCCGGAGGAGGAGAAACGGCTCGGTCGAGAGGCGAGTGAGGGAAATGGCGGCACCTGAGGGGAAGAAGAGGCCTGGCGGAGGGGCCTTGCCAGGAGGAGGAAGAGGAGGAGGAGGAGGAAGGAAAGGAGAAGGCCTGAGGGGAGGAGGAGGCCTGGCGGAGGGGCCTTGCCAGGAGGAGGAGGAAGGAAAGGAGAAGGCCTGAGGGGAGGAGGAGGACTGGCGGAGGGGCCTTGCCAGGAGGAAGAGGAAGGAAAGGAGAAGGCCTGAGGGGAGGAGGAGGCCTGGCGGAGGGCCCTTGCCAGGAGGAGGAAGAGGAGGAGGAAGAGGAAGGGAAGGAGAAGGCCTGAGGGGAAGAGGAGGCCTGGCGGAAGGGCCTTGGCAGGAGGAGGAGGAGGAGGAGGAGGAAGGAAAGGAGAAAGCCTGAGGGGAAAGGGAGGCCTGGCGGAGGGACCTTGGCAGGAGGGGGAGGAGGAGGAGGAGGAGGAGGAAGGAAAGGAGAAGGCCTGAGGGGAAGAGGAGGCCTGGCGGAAGGGCCTTGGCAGGAGGAGGAGGAGGAGGAGGAGGAGGAAGGAAAGGAGAAAGCCTGAGGGGAAAGTGTGACTTGTCCAAGGTCTCCATAGTCAAGCAGGGATTCAGACCATGTCCTCCCCGGGTTCTGGTCCAACACTCTAACCAAGACACCCTGACACATCATCCTTAGAGACACCGGTTTCAAAGCCAGCAGGGAGAAAGCACAGTTGGTGACCATGGAGGTCAAATATCTAGGACGCTGCCTAGGCACCGAAGGTCGCATTCCCGATGCACAGCGGGTAGAATTCGTCTCAAGGTTACCAACCCCCACTGACGTGCACTCCCTATATTCTCTTCTGGGAACATTCAACTTTTCTAGGGACTTTATAGAGTCCTTCACCTCCAAGGCGAAGCCTCTGTATGCCCTATTATGGAAGACTGCCCAGTTCGAATGAGGACTGGCACAACAGCAAGCATTTGCTCAGCTTAAGGAGGACTTGATGAAGGCACCAGCCCTGGCACACCCGAACATGTCCAAACCATTCCTCATACAACTAGCCACCTCAGATAAGAGTGTATGAGCAGTTCTCTCGCAGCAGCAGAACAGCACTCAGCGAGTTATGCCTCCTGCAATTTGAGCCCCCACGAGACCAAATTTATGCCCTGCGAGAAAATGTGCCTTGCATTAATCTGGGCCCCAACGCACTGGGAATTTATGATTGGAGGCACCTGTGTGATTGTCCAGACCTCCCCCCCACACCGCTTAAGTATATTTTGTCTTGAAAGGTTCAGAATGGCCAGGTGTCCAACGCCAGGATAGCCAAATAGACTGTTTCCTTGGTGTCACGTGGGGTGGATTTTCAGAAACAGACATAGGATCCACCAGCTCCCTATGGTCTAGTTTTGACCGGAGCTATGCATGAGTGTCCCTTACCTCCTTTGAATACCAGTCAATGGCCAATAGAATGGGGAGCCTCCCTTGAGGAATTTCAGTTACAGGGCTTTGTTTGTTGGTTCTGTGACAGATCATCCATGCACATGGACGATAGTCCACGGACAGGCTATGGATCGATCCGAGTCACAGATTCCTTCACTCTACAGGGGAAAGCCCGGCCACACTCCAGCCAAGCGGCGGAAGTAGAAGCTCTAAGGGCTATCTCGGAGCATGAACTGCTTGACTGGCCCCTGTCCATATATACGGATTCAGATTGGATTGCCAAAGCAGCGAGTGTCTGGTTACCGATCTGGCTCCAAAATGACTTAAAAACATCAGATGGGAAACCCATAGCCCATCGAGGGAAATGGTCAGGATTGCAGCCCAAGTTGAGGAAAGAACTACCCCTACATGGGTTGCTCACGTCCGAGGGCACCAGAAAAAGGAACAACCATGCTCACGCCATAGCTTGGGATGCCACTTTGCAGGACGATGGGGCCCCCATCACCACTATAAATGTTAAGCCAAAGGAGCTGTTGCTCCCTCCAATGTTTGACTTGGGCACTCTTCAGAAGGGTGACCCTGAAATTGCTGAGCTGGCCTGAAATGGCTCTGACAAATTGGACCACTTTAAAATAGAGCAGGTAGATGGTGTGTTCTGGGCCATTGATACCAGTGGCCAGCGCCATTGGATCATGCCCAGAGACTTGAGAGGCAATGTAATTCAATTTGTCCATGAACAGGGACATCGCGGACACGGCGTCACCTTAGATTGGGTGAAGGAAACCGGTTGGTGGCCCCAGATGAAGCAAGATGTTAACCAATGGGTTGACAATTGCTTATCTTGCGCCATGGTCAATGCTGACCCCACCGGACCCAAAGCTCCCATTCAGCACCAACGGATTGAGTGTCCTTGGACCCAGATCCAAATTGATTTCATAGATCCTTTGCCTCCCACACCTAGAGGGAATAAGTACTGTTTGACAGTAATTGATCCCTTTAGCAAATGGGTTTAGGCATTTCCTTGCAAAGACAACACAGTTAGCACAGCTGCATGGCTGCTGTTCAACAATGTCTGGTCTCGATGGGGTGTGTCACGTGACCTGGGCTCAGACCTCGGACAGCATTTCACTGGGGAGGTGACCCGAGAGTTGTGCAGGGCATTGGGCATGCGCCAGCAATTCTACATTGCGCATCACCCGCAAAGCTCCGGGCAGATTGAACAGACCAAACATTCCTCGAAGGAAGCACTCCGAAAGGTTGTGCGCTCCTTGAGGAAGGATTGGGATACCAAGCTGCCCATCATCCTGATGGCATTCAGGGGCACAGTGGTATCACATGGTTTTATGCCACACATGATTATGACAGGGCGTAAAATGATGTTGCCAGAAGCCTTCTGGATTGACACCAGCCTTCCTTCAGGTTTGGAACCCGTTGTTCTCAACAACGAATGGGTGAAGAATCTGATCCAGCATATAGGACAAGTGCATACGCAAGGAGCAGCCCAGCTGGGCAAAAACCTGCAGAAAATGGACAAACGACTGAGATGGGTTCATCATCCATGCCAGTGGGAAGAAGGGCAGCTCATCCTGTATAGAAACTTCTATAAGGACAAGCACTCTCTTGCCGCTGAATGGGTGGGTCCTGTCTCCATTGTGAAGAGGATTTCACCTGCAGTTTACCAGGTCCGCATACCTAGAAAGAACGGAGACTGGCTTAAATTCTTTCACGTCTCCCAACTGAAGGAATGGAAGGGTCAGCCGGTTGATCCCGCCTCTGTGGTAATTCCAGAGTCAGAAGATCCCGGTGCCCAAGAACCCAATGTAAGCCCAATAGTCTGTCAGACTTCCTTGAGTCGCAAGGAAGTACCAGCCGTTAATTTGTCTGAGACGTTTGTCTCCATTTACGAGGCTTTTGACAATGGTTAAATTGGCATTGTCTGAACAGGACAGAGAGGAGTGTCGCCCTCTCTGACTCCCCATTTATGTAAATAGTTCTGTTTGTTTCTGATATTTGTAGTGTAGAATAAACCGTGACAGACCCCCTCCCCCATATTGTATCCCCTACAGGGAGATGGAATGGGACCGGTCATGTGGATTGCAGTGTTATTTTCATTGATGGAGTGTAGCCTCGGAGCTTCACCAGAATACAGCTCTATAGTCACTGATTGGCAATATAATGTGCAGCCAGTATGCCATTTGAATCCATACCCAGAGGCAGAAACCTTGCTAAGCAGCTGTTCCCATGGTTTCAAAAATGGTATTCATTTGAATTGTTTACCCACATTCAGGTACGCCCTGGAAATAGACTTAGTTCTGGTTTGAGAATGGCGGTCGCAGGCAACGAAGCCAAGCTTTACACCGAAATGGTGACATCCGCCGCTCCCACAACTGTTAAAGTGGTCAGGAGTGATCACCACAATGATCCTTTGATTATCATTAGTTCCACCTACAAAAATTGCCTCCCAGCATGGGAATGGAAGACCTTTCTATTCACTTGCCAAAACTTCACCCAAACTCCAACAGGCTGTAAATTCTCCTGTGGGAAAATGTGGTGCCCGGACACCCCTGCCTATTCCCCTCTGTCTGATAGCTACCCTGCCATGTATGTGGGTAGCTCCATAGTCTGGAAAGACATTGAAATGGTCACATACTCCAATGCCCAACCCGTTGTCACCACAATGGTCCTAAACTTCACTGTTGTAAATATTTTGAAAGTTATCCCTGCCTTATCTAAAGTTAGCATGGACTCAATGGGAGTACTGGGGAAAGTGATGGCTGTCGTTTTCCCACTCACACACTCGCCCTAAGTGAAGCATCCTAGGGACTGTCTTAGGAGGTTTAGGAACTTGCACCGCTATTCTAAACGCAATTGACAATGAGGTCCTAGCAAACAAATTAGGCATGATTGGCACAAAGACAAAAGAAATTGGTGTATCCTCCACTACTGGTTTAACTAACCTGGCAAGAGGAATGGATTTGATTAGTCAATTATTACCGCAGTGGGTTGGTACAGAGAGGGAAATAATATCCGATCCGGGGCATTTCTTAAAAACCACGACCCACAACATGTCAGTTGCCATTCAGTGCACGCAACTGTAGAGCAACATAATCACCTTTGTTGCTCAGGTGATTCAGGCCAGCCTCATGGGATTAATGCACCCTGAGATCCTGAGCCTGTTGAGAGAGCACTACTTGGAATCTTTGGAACACTCTGCCACTTTGGCACAGATACAACACGCCACTTGGGAGAGCCTAACTCTCACGGTGGAAGTCGTGCATGAGAGGATTCTGGATCCAGTAATTTTACATCCATTATCTCATCTAGGGCTCCCCCTCATAGCTGCCAATGCCACCCTATTACCCCCACAGTTGTACCATTGGTCCAGTGGGACACACTCTTTTGATTTATCTGGTTGTTTATTCCATCGTCATTGGATTCAGTGCTTCAGCAACGTTGACAGCTTCAGCCACAGCGACAGTTCTGATTATGTATTGATACCTGTCAATTCCACAGTCATGGCACAAATCAACAGTGAGTGCTTTTGTTTACGGACTCTATGTGCAAATTTGACAGTACTGCCTAGTGGTGTGACTGTAAGAGTAAACTGCACCACTGGGAACCCTTGCTTTTGTTCGCAGCTGGTCCAAGATTGTTTTGGTAACGACTTTTATCTCCAGTGGGAGATAAGAGATTACGTCTTGGAGAAAGCATACGTGCCCACGGAGTCCGAACTAGTTGGATTCCACCTTGAAGATGAGATCCCCGTGTCTACATGGCTACAGAATCTCACCAGCCTATCACAAAGAATAAAGGAGGTCTCGCACTCCCTCCATCAGATTGCCTTGACAGTTAGCCACTCTGCCAAGGTAATCATCAAAACATCCGAGGAATTGGAAGCCGCAACACGACACTCCTGGTGGGACACCTTCACTTGGTCGTCCAAGGGGCAAGCGATAGCCCATTTTGTCCTGCACCCTTTAATCATTCTAGTCTTGTTTTAGGTTATACTCGCCTTATGCTTAATTGGCCCTGCACTGTAGGTCAAGAAACAGATTTTTCAGCTTTAAGCTGGCCGCTTTTATTGAGAGCTCCGAGGCTCATACTTAAATGTTTGTAAATAGTTCATTGTTAGTGCTTAATGTTTTAAAATGTACTGTCCCAATTGGTTTCAAAAGCCTATTCGAAGGCGACCAATCTTTAGGTCTGCCTTAGGAGTCCAACTTTTTGTTATTGAGGTATGGAAATTGCTCATTCGGGGCCATCGTCCAGCCAGCTGTGCTCACAGACACCCCAAGCCCTCAGCTACATCATCAGGCTTGGAGCTCTGGCTCTGGGTCTGAGAGAGGAGAGGGGAGCGGCTACTCAGTGCCCTCAGCTGTCCACTGGTAGCGTCGCCTCTGGATTTCTTTGCAGGACAGTTTGTACTAAAGGAGGAGGGAGCCTCTGGTACAGCTGAATGGACATGAGTCCCGAATCGGCAGTCCCACTACCGCCTTAGCCTTCAGAAGGCTAAAACAGTTTCATACGCAATAGCTATTTAAGTTCCCGCTAGCTCGTTACATTTCTGGTTACAGTGAGCAAAATTTTAGGATTCAAACCCAACTCCCATTAGGCTTTGAGCCAGTAATTTGCATTTATTGTATACATTGGCTACTAACATTGTCAGTTTCCTGCAAAATTAGCTACAGGTCAATGACTCCGGATGACCGGAACGATCCATGGACCTGACCATCAGCCCCCAGTACCGTGGGGGGGGGTGTGAAGAAGAAAAATCGCAGCTCCAACAGGGAGCCAGTCCGAGGAGATGCCCCAATCTCTCCGCTGCAGCTGTGGGACCATGGGGGGGGTGATCCAGCCACCCCCCCATGGATTTGCCAAGATCCTGTTTCAAGAACTCTTGCCTCTGCAAAATGGACCATTCTTTCTGCAAAGATCTGCAAACTGCGGATAGTTAGCTTTCACCTGTTAGCTAGTCTGAAGAATTGGATACTTTGTAACTTTCACTAGTCAGCTGTTTGCTCGCTCCTGCCAAGTGCCTCATTGGAGGCAGGCGTTTGCTTTCAAGCTCAAAGATTTATGCATTGTGCTATCTACAGCCATTACCCAGTTGCTGACAGTTCTCTATTGAGGGGAGGGTTTATTATTGTTAGATAATTGCTGCTGTTTTACTGCCTCCAATTTATTGCCTATTGCTTTTGATCTTTGTATGAATGTGTTTAGGCTTAAAATTTGTAATTAGGAATGTCTTTATAAGAGAGAAACCCTTCATGCTTCCCGCAAAATCCCTTTGCCCATGGAGTGATACTACCTCTGAGCCTGTAGACCCCTATTTGGCGCTAAAATTACTTTGGAATGTTTAATTAAAAAATGTTCGATATTGTCCCAAATCGCCCATTTTCGGGGGGGGGGAATGTTACTGCAGTTCCTAAGCCGCGCTTGGGGTGACTTTAGATATCATTTTGATATCAATAATTTGGCTTTCTTCCACCATCCCTCTCCACGTGTTTGCAAGGTTCCCCGGACAAGCCAGCAGTCAGGCACGGCAGATAATCGCTGTAATATTCCACACAAATACAGGCAGACCAGAAATAGCCGTCCCGCCACTTCACGAGACCTCAAAGGAAATTACTCTATTATGTATGCACGCTGCTTACAAAGAACTCCCTGCCCCAAACAGGCAGCTTGATTAGAAGAATGCTCATCTGTCAAGCACTCTGCGTTTGCATACTGTCTACTCTATTGTCAATTTGGACCTAACTTAATCATCCTAAATTCTGACCTTTCAGAGGCTTTGTCTCCAGTCCGAAACTCATTGTTTCCCCCAAGTACGGACTAGCCTGTAGCCACATTTTTCCCTATGAGAACCCCTGACTTTGAGCACTTCTTTGGATTGCTCGGATTGCTCGTGTCTCTTCCAACTTCCATCCCGCCTTGCTGCTGCTTTGTTTGCAAGCCTTCCCCTCAGTCCCACGTACTGAGACCCTCCATATCGCTGAACTCAATTTGCAGACTACCCGGGCTCCAGGACAGGTGTAGTATCACCCAAACCAACAACTCCTCTAAAAATCCCTCTATCCCACTCCAACCTTTATTTCTTTAGTTCTCTGCGTGAGTGTGTTGCATACACTGTTTGCTTGTATTTTTAATAAAACAGTAATTATTATTTCACATCTGTTTGCTTCTTGACTCGGCCTGACCCTGTAGACATTGGGTACAAGATCTTGCTACGTTACCCTGCCTCTCGCTAGCTTGTGCTCTTGGCTAAGTTCCCCAACTTATATAATTGAGAGCTCATTTAGGTGTCCCTCAGGGGACCCCCAGAAATCAGGGTAACAGGCCGGCTTGTTGGTTGTTGTGCTTAGATGAGAGCAATCAGAGGGTGATTTATGAGGATTAGGCTGAAGGATACAGTGTTGGGATTTAGAATTAAAATATCAAAGACCAAAGAAGAAATTCTAAAGCTCACAGTAACGTAGACAGGAGTTGCTTTAACCAAAGAAAACCCATTTGGCAATTATAGGAAGGGGGGGTGTAAACCTGGAAGAACCATGCAAATCAGGAATACAGGCTGATGGATTATTGTGTTCTATTATGTAACAAAGTAGTTGAAGCAAGGTTTTAACTCCAGCAACATTTGTTTACTAGCTTATTATGTTTCCAATAAACAACATGGAAATTATATGTGTGTTTTCTTGAGCAACTCAAAGTAGCAGTTCTTGACAGTGGGACTATGATTTTCCTTGACCAAGTACCGGAATCACATTGAAGCAGCCTAGAGTTGCATCAGCCTTTTTGCTGTAGAAACTTCATCAGGATCTTCTCCTCAGAGGAAGAGGATGGTCTCCTGAGCCCCTTCTTGGCCTGCTTCCTGTTTGGGGGGGGTGCAGGTTCGATGGATGTAGAGAGAGTCTGTCCTAGCCAAGGGGCGCTCAGCTTTGTCTGTATGTTGTTCCCCTTCCAGCAGTGTGCCTGGGTGGGATTCCCATGATGTGTAAAGAACTGAAGGTGGGGAGGGGTCAGCAGGTTGCACACAACTCTTTCTCCAAGATGGATGCAGCACCTTAGACAGAGCTTTTAAAGGAGGGGTGGGCAAAGTGTGGTCAATGGGTGACATGCCTCCAGGGTTGTTTTTATGGCCCTCAAGAATCACAAAAAGTTTTTTGGGAGGTTGATCTGCCCCACAATGTCTCTAAACACATTCTAAGAGTTGTGGGAGACATTTTGGGCACACAAAGTTAACAGGAAATGACTACCTGTTGTAAGAAAGGCTTCTTCTGGGACTACAAATGCCCCCCCCCAAAAAATGGCGAAATACCCCTTTATATGCTAAAGGATGTTTGGGGGCATTTTGTGCAAACTTATTTCCTATTTTTTATGAGTGGTACAGGAGGGTATGTGGCCCACCAAGGTCTCCTGGGGCCCTATTGTATCCCTCCAGCTTCTGACAGTTGCCTTGTTAAAGTTTCCAGGGGCCACACTGTACTCCGAGGATATCAAAGGGAGAAGCGAGGCCCACACGAGGGCAGCTACATAACTTCAGGGCTTCAGGCCAGGCAAATAAAAAAACAGCAGAGTCAAAAGAACAGAGTCCAGGCCAAAAACATATTGTCAAAAACTATTCTGCTGTTTATTGCATACAGCATAAGGGCTTGATAGCCATCTGTCGGGAGTGCTTTGAGGGTGTTCCTGCATGGCAGGGGGTTGGACTGGATGGCCTGTGTGGTCTCTTCCAACTCTACATTTCTATGATTCTATGATTCACTTGTAGCATACTGGTATCAGAAAAGCGGAACAAAATCCATTAGACATCACTGTGCCCAGGCGTGACACAGAGAGGAAAAACAGGCTGTAAAAAGCATGCCAGACAGAGAAGAGGGGAAGAGAAGAGAGAGCGAGGATTCTCTCACTGAAATTATAGGCTCTGTGTCACCGCTTAACCAAAATATTCCAGCATTCCCACAGAGGCCCTTTTCTCACGGGGTGCAGAAATCGTGCCGCTACGATCCAGGCGGGTTTTCCCTTAATCCACACTAACACGGACTGAAATTTTAGGAGCATTCTCATGGCTCCATAGAGAAAAGCTAGGCAGCATCAATGCATTCACACAATATTACCCTGGCCACTCCCATAGGTGTCCTTTCCCCGTCCTGTCTGGCAGTGATTGGCTGTGCTCAATTTTTAAAAGAAACACTCTGAGCGTCATCATGGACATCAGTACGCACACGTGTCCCCTTACATCCTCCAACAAACCCCTCCCCCGTCCCGCACCTTTCTTTGGAGCTGCCGTGGAGACATTTTCTCCCCTCTGTCTTTCTGCTTGCTTTCTGTTGTTTTGTGTATGGAGCACGAGCTACTGATGAACATTGCTGGGGTGCTAATTTCAGCCTTGATAGCAGCACTCGAAAGCACTGGGGGCGGTCTTGTTGCTTCTGCTGGCCACGCCTAAATCCCTCCCTCTCTTCATCCCCCGCACGAATCAGTATGCACCGTCGCTTTTTCACGAAAGGACAAGCGCGGATTGGAGGAAAAAAACCACATTTCTTCTGGTTTTTAAAAGGGCGCGCGAATGCTGGATGGTGGCTCCCCCGCGCGGATTGAGGTGAGAATCAAAAAAATTAAATGAGACCTGGTTCTCTCTAAGGTGAAAAAGGCCCCCGTTCGAGGTCGACCTGGGAAGATTTAATTACCCCGTGAGAAAAGGGCCAGAGAGAAGCCAGGTGTTTTCTTATCAGCTGTCTGGGTCACATTGTCTTGCCAGTTCCAAGGCTGCTAGGCAGAACAGAGACAAGACAGACATCACATACAACTCTTTAGACAGAGGACCGGAGGGCCTAGAATCTTAACATGCCCGTCCCGTATATGCCGCCCTCCAGCTTCCCCCTGTTCCTTGCCACTGTTGGGCCAAGAACATAGGGTGATATCCTGAGGTCCTTGAAGACCTTCCCCCTCTGCTCCCTGTCCCCTTTCCTCTAAGGGTGCTCTTGGACCATACCACCTGCAGGAGAATATGACACTTTGGACTTTCTCTTGTGAAAAGAGATATCTTGGCTTAGTTCTCTCACAAACTAAAGAGGCAAAGGAGCCAAGGTCCTTCTCCCTCTCCTTGTGTCGGGAGACTGGGAGAACCTTTCTCAGCAAATCCCCCATATGGCCCACTTGGCTCTTACTGCTCACAGACTGCATTTTGATGCCCTTGACAGTAACAGGGAGAGGGGAGATGATGTTTTTAGGGCAGGATGGTGCCCCTCCTCTTGGGATCATCTCTGTTCAGGAAGAGGAGGTTGGGGATTCTCCAAGGTACGAAATCCCACCCGACAAAGTGAGCAAGAGGGTTCAGGGCCCTGGAGAGTTCCTTGAAAGGGAGTCCAGAGAACATTGAGTGATGCTGACAGAAAAGCTTTAATAGGAAAGAGGAATGTGTGAAACAGTTTCCATTGTGAGAAGAAAAAGGAAAAGATGTTCAAATGGAAAGAAAATTGGAAGACAGGGCCCAGGATAAACCAAGAGAGGAGAAGAGAGACAAAGCTCCTCTGGTTGGAGTCCTTGAAGGTGGAAGTCTTTGGGGTCTTTGGGAATCCTCCAAAGTCTGTCATTAGAAGGTGAATATCAGTTCCTCTTTCTTTTTAAGGTCTGTGAAGCCTTGATCACAATCCATTCAGCTTTGTCCTGGAAGAGGTGATGCAAAACATACACATCTAAGAGAAAAAGTAGGAAAATTGGAAGAAGGAGGAGTGAGTGGGGAGGTGTAGGCAAGAAGAACAGAGATGTTGGACCAACGAGAAGCCAAACCCAGGAGATCAGCAGCCGAGAATCTCAGTCATGGATTCTGCTGAAAGCAGAATGAAGGAAGGAGGGAGGCTCCCTTCCGGCTTCTCTGTTTCTCTTCCTTCCCCCTCATGTTCTCTAAAGAGCCCCCTTGACCATTTCTACCATAGGGCCTTGAAATGGGCTGCAGAGCTTTATTCCCCAAAATCTGTGTGTGCCAATGGGTGCAAGGAGAAACATGGGGAACAATGTGTACAAAACATTTTAAAAGCTTGCATGTTTCTGTGTGTGTGTGCATGTTGCCTTCACAACTACCCTCTTAGGACAAGTGTCTGAATTTGGCAAACAGGCAGAGAGGGGCATCCAGGCCAGAGAGCAGCTGAGTTTCAGATGGGTAGGGAAAGAGCCCTCAGAAGGCCAGAAAAGGAGATTCAAGGCTTCCCTGAAACACTGAACAGGGCCCTTTCTCAGGAAGTCACAATCCTTCCCTAGCAGTGGAGAGCCAAAAATGAAACAGAACCAAAGAGGGGAAATCACCAACCATGAATATGGGACCAGGGTAGGTGGGATGAGAGCCCGACCTGTGCCCCCCAATGGTGAAAAATGTATCCCCTTTACCCATTTGTTCTTAGAGTAAAGGTCTTCCTGAGAGTTCCCTGCACACCTTTACCTCGTACATAGCATCGCTCTAGAATTTCCACACTTGCTCACTCTCTAGTTGTAAGGCGTGCTCACCAATTGTCTATGTATTTAAGCAACCAAACCATGGGAACAGACAACCTTCCAGGTGTGCGTTCTCTCTCTCTGTCTCTCTGAAGATTGTGAATTCCAGCTCAGAATCACTGCTCTTCTACTTAAAACTTTCCTCCAGTTAACCAGGCTTAGGCATTGTATCTATATATGCATTCAATCAATATAACCAGTAAAAGTTTTGGTTACAACACTGGCATGCTGCCTGTTTGCCTTTCTTTACTAAAACTAAGAGAATCCCCGCTTTCTCTGCTGTGGGAGACTGACTCTTAACTGAACTAGTCTTCATCTTTCTTCAAAAGGGTCTTATACCTCGGGATCCAACCCTAGTCTAATATCCAGGAGGCAGTTGACTGGGAATAAACACTCCTGATCCTGATCCCAAAGGCAAAACATCCCAGAGAAGAAAACCCAATTGGCTTTCCCAGGATTTCTCCCCCAAAGTACCTGTGGGGCTAGTTTTGCAAAGGTATCCAAACCCCACTTGGAAATAGACATTGCACCACCTACCATCCCAGATCCTGCTCTCCTGCTGACCCATAGTGCCTCCTCTTTGTCAGGACAAAGCCTCAGTACAGCAGCCCACATCCAACGTACCAGTAGATACACATTCACATTCCTAGAGGTTTCTCTCAACGTCTGCAATTGTGTCAGGCTCCCACGGTCTTCCCTATGAGCCGTATGACCAACCCCAGACATCTCTTGGGTGGATCCAAAGATTGTAAAGGAGCAGAGTGTGTACCTTTGTCTTTGGAATGCTAAAACTTGCTTCAAAAATGAAGCTAATCAGAAGGAGTTTCATTTCTTGGTGGAGTGTTGCGTAACACTGATCTCCAGCATTGGAAGATACAGAAATGTTTTGTTTTTTTTGCTGAACTTTTTGCACAGGTGAAATAACAATTCAGTTAAAAAGTGAGAAGAAATGAAAGAATTTATTTCTGGGCAACGTGAAAAAGAGAGACCAGCTGAGAGCCGACTGGTGGCTTGGAAAGCAAGCTTCAGGCAGTTGATTCCCCCTTCTCCGTTTCATCACCAAGGGAGACAAAGAAGGTAGTAATCAGGAACCTAAGATGGGTCCAGTGATCATGGACATTTTAAAACTGCATTTCAATGACCCCCCAGCACCTTTTGGAAGAACTGTTTCCATGCACACTAACATTTCTCCAACATTTTGTACAGTTTTGGACTTACACAAACATTTATCATAAATCAATTTTTTTGTTTAGAACCAGCATTCCAGAACCTCTTCCAATAACATCTTTCTGTGAGTAAAGTTAAAATTTTAAAGGATTAACTGTCTCAGTATCTCTGTTCCCAAGTAAAGGAAGTCTTTCCTTCCCTGATCTGAGAAGAGATGTAGTTCAAAAAAGACTCACAAACAGCAGAGGACACATAGCAGCCGGAGGCAGAGGACGCTGTTGGAAAAGAAAGAGTCCTGAGACCATTTACGTAGTTCCTTTTGGAGCTTAAAAGCAGGGCTTAGGTGGCTGGATGTCTGGATTTTAAGAAATGCTGGTCTTTAGTGCTTGTTCCACATTTCCCAACAATTAAACCACCTGGCACTACTTGTGAGAAATAGCTGATAACACTCATGAAACAATTTAACACAGGATCGGCTGAAGCATCAAGCATTTATTTTTACGTTTCTGCAGACACGGGTGCTCTCCAGAGAGAAGGACACCCTCCCACAAAACAACACACATTTTATCCCCTATGCCAGCTTCCCTCTCCTTGGACAGGACCCAAAAGTTACCCTATCAGCTTAGTTGCTCCTTTCAGCTTTTGCTGACCTTCAGTTTGCATCCCAAGGAGGAGTACCGCTATATACACCCCACTATTGAATCCTTATCTATCTGTCTGGTTCTCTCTGTGCACCAAGGTCTTCTTGCTCCAAGCTGCCAGTTCTAAAAATACGCTTCTTACACTTCATTGTTTTGCAACACTACTATTCCAAAGCATATGTGTGTATAAATATATTTAAAAATGTGTTATAAGCTATAAGCTAATAATATGTTAGTAATACTATTAATAATATTGCAGAAACTAAAATATATTTTACTTCTCACACTACTGTAACTGGTTTGAAAATTATGGCTGATCCCTTCAAGTATTACACTGGGTATTATTTTGTCTTTGCCTCATCCTCCTAACCTTTGTGTTCCCCATAAAAGAGTTGACTGAAAGAGAAAGGAGTTCATGGCAGACGGGAATTTCTTAAAAGTGAGATACTGAAGGCACAATTGAAAACTGTGCCAATAAGGAGGGAAATGGCAGGTGTCCAAAGAAACTGGAATGATGAGCTAAGTGTTAAAAGAAACATGTACAGGAAATGGAAGAATGGTGAAACCACCAAAGAGGAATTCAACAAATAGCCAGGAGATGTAGGGAGAAGGTCAGAAAAGCTAAAGCGCAGGATGAAGTCAGGCTTGCCAGAGACATGAAAAACAATAAAAAGAGCTTTTTTAGATATGTCCACAGCAAAAGGAAAAACAAGGGAATGATTGGGTCACTGTGTGGAGAAGATGGCCAATTACTAACAGGGAGATGAGAAAAAGCAGAACTACTCAGCACGTTCTTTGCCTCAGTTTTCTCTGAAAAAGATAGAAGTACTCAACCTGGGGGGTGGGGAACAGAGGAAGAAGAGGGGGGAAATGCAGCACAGAATAGGTAAGAAGTATATAGGGGAAGACCAAACTAGCCCTGGGCCCAGGACGGAACCCTGTGGCACCCCACTAGTCACTTTTCTCCAGGATGAAAAGCAGGCATTGCTGAGCACCCTTTGGGTTCGGTCAGTCAACCAATTACAAATCCACCAAACAGTAGCCTTGTCCAGCCCACATTTTACTAGTTTCTTTGCAAGAATGTCATGGGGAACTTTGTCAAAGACCTTACTGAGGTCAAGATATGCTACGTCTACAGCATTCCCTTCATCTATCAAGCTTGTAACCCTATCATAAAAAGAGATAAGATTAGTTTGGCATTACTTATTTCTGAGAAATCCACGCTGGCTTTTAGTGATTACGGCATTGTTTTCTAAGTAACTACAAACTGCCGGTTTAATGATCTGCTCCAGGATCAGACACATTCTTTCCAGTTGTTGTTTTTGTTCCTACTTTTCCTCCCGAATATCACCCACTCACCCTTTTCTGTGCTCATGCTTTATGTTTTGTCTTCTAATATACAGAATAATAAACCATCTTAACATGGCAAGTCTAAAATATTAACCTAAGAAAAACATACCAAATAGTCAGGAACCACTCCTGGAAAGAGAAAACAGTTTCAGGCACAGAAACATGCACAGATCACTGAGAGGCAAAAGCTGGTTTTATAAAATGAAGCATGGAAACATGAGTTTAAAAGATCTGTTGACTGCACATGTTTTCTTGTAAAGTGAGTCCAGAATTTGGGAATGATGTAACTTTTAGAACTGTCTAGCCACCATGAATTTTGGGGGAATTCTAGGAGAGGTGGTGAAAATAAGCAGTTGAGAGAACTCCAGTTGTACATTAGATGTAGAAGAAGTGGTTCGTCAGGTAAGTTAAAGCAAATCTCTCAAGCCAAAGGAAATTGTCGGTGTTTTCACAGCTTCTTTAAAAGGAAGAGAAATAAATTAGTAGCTGAAATCCCTGAGTAAGTACTGCCCATTTTATCATTAATGTTTCCCACATGTATTCTTAAAATAGGAAAGGATGTTTGATGAATGTTATTTTTAATTTTTTAGATGCTCCTTTGTATTCAGATCAGGCCTCACTAAAATAATGTAGCATTTTGGGATAAAGATGCAGCCCAGGAGCCCAGCGCTAGAGGCCAGGATGGAGAAGATCTGCACAGCCACCATGTATTTCCCCTTCGTGCTCAGGTAGGTGGGCACAAAGGAGACCCAGACACTGCAGAAGACAAGCATGCTGAAGGTGATCAGTTTGGCTTCGTTGAAGGACCCGGGCAGCTTCCTGGCTGAGAAGGCCACAGTGAAGCAGACGGTGGCCAGAAAGCCCAGGTAGCCAAGGGCAGCATAGAACATGGCCGCAGACCCTTCATTGCATTTCAGTAGAATCTCTCCAGGCTGGGAGTGCATGTCAGAGTCTGGGAATGGAGGAAAAAGGCTCAGCCAGAGGGAGCAGATGACACCTTGGATGGAGGGACAGGAAATTACAATGGCATTTGCAAGCCTCCTCCCCAACCACCTTCTTGCATTGCTCCCAGGCTTTGTGGCCAGGAAGGCCAGAACCACAGTGACGGTCTTTGACAGTACAGAAGAGATAGCAACCAAAAAGATGATGCTGAAAGTTGTCTGTTGGAGAAGACATGCCACTTTGTTTGGTTGACCAATGAAGAGGAAGGATGACAAGAAGGAAAGTAGAAGAGACACAAGGAGAATGTAGGAGAGGTCCCGGTTATTGGCTCTGATGATTGGAGTTTCTTGGTTTTTCATGAAGACACCTAACACAAAGCATGTGGTGAAGGACAAGAATATAGCAAAGGAAACCAGGATGCTCCCCAGAGGTTCTTCATAGGAGAGAAAGGTTTTGTCCTTGGGAAGGCACTGATCTTGGTCTTCGTTTGGATGCTGATCTCCTGGACATTTGACGCACGAAGCTGCATCTGTATATAATGAAGAAGAGAAGAGTGGCCACGCTGTTACTAATATTTGTCTTCCATCTGTGTTTCATTGGCTATCATACAATATGTTTCTGGGTGTCAGTGTGTAACCCAGAGCTATCCCATTCCCAGCTGAACTCCACTCCCTTGGCAGACATTGTTAGCAGATATGTAATTGTCTAATTTTGTCCTCACAAGAACCCAGTGACTCTCTATTAGGGCATCTCTGTCAGGAAAAAGCAACTGTTTAGTCTGAATTGAAAACAATGAAAGGGTCAGATCAAATAAGCCTGATTTCATTCCTCAGTGGGAGGACACAGTCTGACCTGAACTGGACCAGATCCAGAGATCCACACATCAGCAATTAGTGGGGAAAATCCTGACTGTGTGTCTCCTCCGTGATCATAGGGGGAGAACACTGTCCTTTATAAGATTAGAATTACTACCTCCCTCACACAGCAACCAGCACCCTCTGGAAGAATTCAGCCTTCTCCTATGACTTCCCCTCCACAACCACTTAGTGGACAGTTGAAAGCAAGGGGACTTGAAGAAGCATCATGCTCTCTCCCTTCGGGCAGATGCAGAATGACAAAACCGACCTCTGGGACCCACTGGTGGTTTGTCTGGGGGTCCAGAAGAATGTCTTTGCAAAGCAGAGGCTTTGGATAAGAAAGAATTAGAATAAACGATGGTGAAAGTTAAGGGAGAAAGTACCAAAGCAGGGTCACAATTGATTATGAAGGTGTGTCAGGCCTTGACTTCTCCCAGACTGTTGTAGCAGTTCCCCAATCTGATACGAAGCCCTGTGTTGACCACACTGCTCTGTCTTATCTCTAATAATTATGGAGAAGGGTGAGGGGTTTTCAATGTTTATTTAGAACCACTTCATAGGCCATTTCCGCACGGTGTATTTGAAATGGTGCAGTCCATCCTCCAGGGAGAACATCTGTACCTGGGAGCGGACTGGGTCCGGACTACTTAATGTAGATCTGCACCTCAGCCCGCTCCGGAACAACCCCAAGTGGTCGTCCAGCGTGCTTTTGAAAGACCGGAAAAATCAGGTCTTTCAAAACCACGGAGTGTGCCACTGCGAGCCTGCTCCCTTGTGCAGATTCACAGGCTCGCAAAAATGGCTGTGATCTGCCAGGAGCGGGCTTTAGGGTGGCAAGTTTCAGTGGTTGGTCGAGATCCTCGACCAACCAGAAGCTGCCGGAGCAGTGTGGAGCAATGAGCATGCACTGCTCTGGAGCAGCCTGGAGCGGACCAGGGAGCCAGAAGATCCGGTAAGTAGTGGCGCGAGGCAATTCCCTTGCCCCGTGCGGAAATGGCCATAGTTTTGTTATAGTAGCATGTATTCTGTTTTACTTTATATATATATATTCTATATATAATGCAGCTGAGTTAGTATTTATAGAAATAAACTATAATCTTAAGATAACAATAGGAATAAAATAACATTCAGATTTCAAATACAGGTCAAGGTTGTTATATTTCCTCAGTGCCCCTTTTGGCCAGTACACTCACATCTTTATACTCACAATATAAAGCACAAGTATCATCAATGGGCCTTCGGCTACACTCCAGGTACCAAAAGCTCTCTAATCAGATACTACTACTAAGGTTAAATTACCCTTCTGCCTCTCACTAGGCTTCCACTCAGAATTAACCCTCCCAACAGAGTCACACTCTCTGGCTGACTGAGGGACCCTAAGGCCTAACTCCTTGCTAGGCTCTCATAGAAGGAATGGACACCCACAGGTACTTGGTTTCCTATACCTTGGCTCAGCTATAATTCAAATGGTCCCTGCCAATGCAGATTAGGTATTGTAGGCAGGAATTGGTAAGCCACCACTGAGTATTCCTTGCCTCAGAGAACCCTGTGGAATTAATTCTTGGGATTGCTGTAAGTCGACAGGCAACCTGAATCCACGTACGCATGCAGTTGAGAAATGAGAAGACGACCAGAACATGGAACCCGGAACAAGATCTTCAAATGCAAAGACAGTTGGGCTAATTGCCCTCAGGTTGACTTATGATGGCCCTACGAATAGAGACCTCCAAGTCAGGCTGTTATCAACAGCCCTGCTCAGGTCTTGCAAACTCAGGACAGCTGTGGGGCAGAACCATCCATGCCGTCGTATTTCTGGTCTCTATAGATGGTTGTTAAAGCTGGACAGTGAAGAAAACTGTGAGGAAGAACACGGAAGTATTTTGAAATGCACTGGGCAAGAGTTCTCTGGAGGCTGTGGGCCACTGAAAAGGCAAATGAATGGGTCCCAGAGCAAATCAAGCCAGAACCCTCCCAAGAAGGCAAAAGGACTAAACTGGAGGATTAAAATATTCGATATATGATGAGGAAGGGTGACTCATTCAAAAAGATGATAACGTTTGGTAAAATGGCAGGCAGTAGGTAAAGAGGAAGACTCCATTAAAGGTGGATGTACTTCCTCGGGGGAGCCATGGCTCCCCTCATTTTGCAAGACCTGGGGAGCGAGGTTAATGGCATTGCGACTTAGAGCTTCCTCAGTCAGCAGGCAGGCATAAATCAAAGCTGACGTCGACAGTAAAAACAACACAGTGTTTCAAACAACTTTATTCCATCTCGGGGTGTCACTGATGCCAACATCCATGACGCTGAATCTCAAAGGAACCTCTTTACCTTCCTGAATGAAGATGGTCCCTTCCAGGCAAGGAAGACAGTCGTAGCAGCAGATGAGCTCTCCTTCCCGCATTGCCTTGACAAATCCAGGGCGGCAGCTCTCCACACATCTGGAACCAGGTAGGCTCTGGAAGATCAAGGGGGAAAGTGTGATGTATGTGATACAATGGAAGAAGGACCTCAGTCTTGGAAGGAAAGAACACAACCAGTCATGTTCTTCTGAGCTTGTTTTCCACCACTGTCAGGTTCAGATTCACACACACAAATCAAACATGCGAAAGCAAGGTTTATTAGGAGTATGACCAGAAAACAGACTTTAGAAATTCAGACTAACAAGAACTTTCACACCCAGGATATTTATGACTAATCAAGCGTTCCCAAAGATTTCATTAGGGCTGACCTTGGAAGGTCAGGCTAACCGTTGTTGCTAAGACACTATCACCTTAAGCTGGAATGTTATGAGAACCAGGGAGAGGAATGCAATAGCAAGGAACATGTGCAGCTAGCAAGCCAGATACATGATCATGAATACAACTGAGAACTACAAGTCCCATCCAGCATGCCTCACACTTATACATATGGAAGGTAACCTCGACAACCACGGATGGCTTCTGATGCTCAGAGGCTTGGAAGGGGTTGCTCTGGTGTATCACTACTAAGACAAAGGCCTGACCTCATGAGTTCTGGGATGTTGCTGGACTATGTCTTCCAGAATCCCCACTCTGAATAGTCAGTGATCAAGGATTCTGGGAGTTTCAGTTCAACAGCAACTGACTTTTTTTGTGGTGTGCCCAGTTTGCTGAAGGGATAGGAAAGGAAAAGAGTTTGGGGAAGAGGGAGTGCATGGAGGTAAAGTCATTCAGAAGGAAATCAGAATGACCTTCTAGCATTCTCTGAGCATGGCTGTTCGCATTTTTGTTTTTAGGACCATGATATAGGTCTATCACCTCCATCTTGCTCTAATTGCATGGAACAGCTCTTCTTTTTTGAGGTGGTTTCCCTCAGACAGTATACGCTGGGTGGCAAAAACAGTTTTGGAGGAGAGACCTGCGGCCCAAACATAACCTGACACCTTCCGGTGTGATGGAAGGAGGTCCAGCCCCAATGCTGATAGAAACAAGACTGTCAGAAGGGATCACGATGGCCATCTAGTCCAACTCCTTGCCATGCAAGAATAGTCCGCTAAAGCCCCCGTGAAAGATGCCTAACCGGCAGTTCATCCCACTTTCAAATGGGTCTTCTGGCAAAAAGAGTAAAATGTCCACAGAGGAGGTGTGCCACCATGGCATTCCTAGAGGCTGAGAGAGAGTGACTTGCCCAAGGCCACTCTCATTTCCTGTCACCATTTTGAAAAGGCCTGCAGAGGAAATACAGTGATATTGCAACGGAGTGCAATGCATCCTGCAGGTGGGAGGATATCTGAAGGGGAAATTAGCCCCCAGTCCCCATGAAGTGGCCTAACCTTGGCCGAGGTGGACTCCTTGATTGGCTTAACCCAAGACATAGACACCCCCCAAAGAGGGGTTTAAGCCCAATGGTCACAAAAGAGTAGAACACGAAGCACATGCCTCTCCTCACCATGTGAATCCCCCTGAGCCACAGGAGGGCACCTTCCTCAACCTTGAGCTTTCTTCCAGGTGAGTCCTCTCTGTCTAGACTCCCAAATTTCACCTTCTCCACAGTATGGTTGGGCCACACGATTGTGTTCTGGATGTCAAAGCTGGCAGACAGTTCTCTGTTCCCGTCCAGACAGATTCCATCAATGGAAGTGTTACAAACCCCAAAGTTGTTCAGAAATGGGTGAAGCTAGAAGTACAGGGAGAGGCAGAGAGTGAATCCTGATTCTGGGGGGAAAGTCATAAGGTTCCAATAAAGAGAATAAGTATGGGACATTTGGAGAAAAGTAGCATTCCGAACACTAGACTAGCCTTACTCAACCTGCTACCTTCCAGATTCCAGTGACACAGTTGCCATTCTGAATGGCCTCAGGATGATGGGAGTTGTAGTAAGACACCTTTAAGGTGCCAGGATGTACAGAAGTGGGTGGACTATGACTTGAATCATCCAGGGATGGAAGGTGGGTATTGGGGGAGGGGGGTGCATGTAAAATGAACTCTATTACTGAATTATGGGCCACGGCTTCCTCCCCTAATACCTAAACGGGTAAGATTGGGACATTATGACTGCAAATTCAATTCCAATAAATTTGGAGGATCCCACATTTTGAAAGGGAAAAGCTGCACTAGATAATAATCAGGGATGAAGGAAAATGCCTCTGTCCAATTAACTTTTCTGTTGTTAAGCAGTGGGTTTTTTGGAAAGAGATGCTACTCCCTCAATAGCAAACCTCGATCACTCTGATTCCTCATATGGCTTCCATGTGGGGATACCACTCTGCAACCTCCTCTTTGGCCTGAGATGGTTCTTCTGCTCACATCTACAACTCTATCTGGGGATCCCTGGTGGGTGGCTTTTGGTGCAGACCTTGGCCTGTGCTGAGCTGATGCCCGCCTTCTCTAGATCATTGGCTGCTCTTCACTCCAAGAAGAGCTTTCTGACCACCCTCTGGGGCAGCAGAAAAGAAACCTTCCCCTTCTTCTCTATGGCACACCGGAAGTATTTAAAGAGGGGCCCCATCAGTGCCGAATACAGTGAGACTATGACTTACCTTGCCTTGGAAGCTACGGTTGTGTCAATGCAGAGAAAAATAGTATTTCAAGAATCAGTGTGGGACAGTGGTGTGTGTTGGGCTATGACTCTGGAGACTAGGGCCATGGAAATACACTGGGTAGCCTTGCACAAGTCACACTCTCTCAGCCCCGGAGGAAGCCAAAGGCATCTCCTTACGAATAAATCTTGTTAAGAAACCCTGTGACAGATTCACCTTACAGTTGCCATAAACTGGAAATGAGTTGAAGGCACACAACAACAAAAACTGTATTTGCCTTCTTTGCTGGATTTGCAGAATGTTTATCTCCAGTGCAAGTTCTCCAGGTTGCTTTCCTGGTGATTTTTTGAGAGGTGGGAAGGAGCCAAGGGAGCAAGCCATTCTCTCTGTAGTGACCTTAGATGCCACGATTCCCCATCAGCCCCCTGTATTGGGAGACCACCTTGCAACCCCCTCCTTGGTATGAAAGAGTCATGCTGCTCACATCCCCAACTCTATTTCCACTGAAAGCACTCTAGGGTGCTCCTTGGAGCTGAACTTTGACTTGACTGGCCTTGCTTTCTTTGCCTCCATCACCTTGGAAAACTTCCTTTCTGCTAAATGGAACGTGTCCAGAGGAGGGTGACCAAAAAGGTAAAAGGTGTGGAAACCAGAGAGCCCTATGAAATGCGGCTTAAGGAGCTGGGTTAGCCTGAAGGAGAGGAGATTAAGAGGCGACATGATAGTCCTGCTTAAATATTTGAAGGAGTGTCATATGGAGGATTGAGAAAGCTTGTTTTCTGTTGCTCCAGAAACTAGGACATGGAGCAATGGTGTCAAACTACAGGAAAAGAGATTCCCCATCAACATTAGGAAGAGCTTCCTGAGGGTAAGAGCAGTTAGACAGTGGAATACATTTCCTCAAAGTGTGATGGAGTTTCCTTCAGAGATCTTTTTTTCTTTAACAGAGGCTGGATGGCCATCTCTTCAGGTTGCTTTGGTTGTGTCTTTCTGCATAGCAGAACAGGGTTGGACAGGATTGCACTTGTGCCCTATTCCAACTCTGTGATTCTGATTCCAGTGCCAGAGCATGGAAATGTTACTTTTGAAAGACTCTTGTGCTAAAACTGTGGGCATGCTCCTTTTTTTAACCACATCTCCCAGATTCACTCAGCCAGAATGCTCACTGGTAGACTGTGTGAAGTGTAGATCCAAAACATGGAGAAGTTCTGTCTGGAGGACAACTCCATGGTCCTTGCTCTGGTACATAAATCTGAGCTTTAGACAGAGGTATGATGGAAAAAGGGAAGAATACCTGCTATGGTTGTAGTTTTGGGAGGTCCAAACCCTCTGCTGTGCCCTCTTCTCATCTGCTTAGACCTGTTTGAGGTTGCAGCATGCAAGTCGTGGGCCACAGCCAGGACACTGTGGTAAATTGTGGTAGCTCTCTGCCGTCAGACTGCGTTCAAATACATCCAGGGGGAAATCCATTCTCTGTTCACACCTCCTCCGGCCTTTCACAGACAGCCTGTGCTTTGAATAAAAACAGTACATATTCTTCACCTGGGAGGAAAGGAAAACATGTTCATCCAGCTTCTCATATTTTGGCCTCCTCTTCATCTGGATTGCAAAGGAAAAGAACCAGTGGCTATGCTGGAATTGGAGGTACCTACTAGAAAACATTTTGCTCAGGTCCCACACAGCTGTGATGATCCACACTTTCCCTTTGCTGGGTTTTGCCACAGCTTCCAATAGGAACTTTACAGAAAATAGTGCTTCCAAGACAGAACGAGTCTCTACATAGAAAACAAACACCTTCACTTGTCTCCATGTGAGAACAAAGCCAGAGCCTTTAAATTCCTGCTGAATTGCAGTCATTTCTGGGAGACTCTTTGAGATGGCCACGCAGATCCCATGAGAGCTGAGCAGAGGTGTCAGGATCCTCATGAACCTTTCTCCGTTGTCATTGTCTGGAGCAAAGAGAGCGATCCACGTCCATCTGAAATGCAGGAGGAGTTGGACAATACCCAAATAGAGGGTTTCTTCTTTGGAGACCATCCGGTAGAAAAAGGGGAACTGGGTGTTGTCATTAATGTCTCGGGAGATAAAACTGTAACTGACCTAGTAAGAAATAAGAGGAATCAATGTGTTTTTGTTTGCAGGACAAATCTTAAGTAATCCATCCATCGCTTTCCTTTTTTGCAATAGGGAGACCCAAGGCAGCTTCCAAAAATTAAAATAAGTATTGATAAATATATACAGTAAAACATTACAAAAGTTATTCTTTAAAAATGCAATTGAACAATGCATATAGAGCATAAAATCATAGAATCATAGAAATGTAAAGTTGGAAGAGGCCACACAGGCCATCCAGTCCAACCCCCTGCCATGCAGGAACACCCTCAAAGCACTCCCGACAGATGGCCATCCAGCCTCTGCTAAAAACCTCCAAGGAAGGAGACCCCACCACAGTCCATGGAGGCAGTATATTCCACTGCCAGACAGCCCTGACTGTCAGGAAGTTCTTCTTAAGGTTCAGGTGGAATCTCCTTTCCTGCAGCTTGAATCCATTGCTCCTTGTCCTGGTCTCTGGAGCAGCAGAAAACAAGCCCTCTCCCTCCTCTATATGGCATCCCTTCAAATATTTAAACATGGCTATCATAATTAAAACCTTTTTAAAAACCTTCAAGAGAAAGAAGGCAACTATCTCCAAAAGAGCATTTTATTAAAACCCCTTTCCAGGGAATTCCAAAAAGCCTATCAGAATCATAAGGTTTTTACTTCCTAGCGAAATGACCACCAAGAGGAATCCATCTTATGGAGAGCCTAAGGCAAACCCATCATGGGATTTTCTTGGCCAGATTGTTTTCAGAGGTTTGTCACCAATGTTTTCCTCTGAGGCTGAGATTGGAGACTCGGCCAGGTCAAGCAGTGGATTTCCCTGAAAGAACGGGACTTAAACTCTGTTCACAGGAAGTTGCTGAACAATTCTCAAACCACTAGGCAATGCTAGTTCTCTTGTAAATTTTGTACTGATCTCATATCTACTAAGATGGAAGAAGAGTGACGTCTTGACAGTTCAGTTGCCTTTTGTTTTTGTAACCACAGCAGGAAAAAAAATCTTTGAAACTAAATGAATATACCCTGTGCCACCACCCCCTTTCCCAATCCATACCTGTGGGATTTTGTAGATGCTCAACATGTTTGATATCTGGGCAGAGAGTTCAGAGTCAGCCCCTTCTAGGACTGCCAGGGGTTGATTCTGTCTTCCACATCTGTAGTTTGGTATATTCCCTTGCCCAGGGGAGAGCAAGTCCAACATAGCATCATAGGTGATCCTGGCATTGAAATAGTTGTCATAGGTGTTGTATCCCAGGGTGATGTTGGGTAAGAGATTGGGATTCTGGTTGATCTCCTCCATAGCAAATAAAAAAGTCAGACAGTGGACGAGAAATGCACTTTTCTTTCTGCAAAACAAAATAGCTGTGACCTATGGTTGTCTTCTGTATAATAAAACACATCATACTCCTTTTTCTAGACCGTGAAAGATATGTCCAGAAACTATAAACAGCGATCTATCTGGCTGTCTAATGACATCCCTCGCTGTGCCTGAGGGCATCAGAATATCCTTCAAGGTACAAGAAAGGCCCAATGGTAAGGACTGAATATTCTGTTCCACGCACCCCTCAGGGTCTGTCGCGAGGGGCCAGTAACTCCCTCTGACTGAGGGCAGGGCTGACTCTAGTGATTTATATATCTATTTATTCATGCCAAAGAGGTGCACAGCTAAAAAGGATTCAGTGAGATAAAAACAGTTAGAGAAAACTATAATAGAAGGATACCATGGAGGGCGGGGAGAGAAGCTATCCTGCTGTCTTAGGAGCTTTGTTCTTGGAGCTGTAATCCAAAGAATGACTTTGCCAAACTCTGGCTCTTGGAATTTTTCAGGGGAAGAGGGAAGAGGGATGTCTTGCTAAAATGGAGCTCCTCAGCTGTCCAGGAATAAGCACTCTAGATATAACCCAGCTTCCTAAGTTGCTCCTCATAGGGCTTCATGGTTTCCAAGCCTCTTACCATTTCCATCGCCTTCCTCCAAACATGACACCTTCAATGCACTGGAGACCTAGAAATGTGAGTCTTTCTTTCTTTCTTTCTTTCTTTCTTTCTTTCTTTCTTTCTTTCTTTCTTTCTTTCTTTCTTTCTTTTTGGGGGGCAATTAAGGGAGAAAGATTAAAACAGAAAGGGGCCATCTTAATTATATGTTTCAAAACCAGGGAAACTCTTAACCGTTTTGGTCAAAATCAGGTTAGAAAACCCCTCACTGGTCAATATTCTGATCCCATTTTAACTATTCCCTTTGAACATTCCATGGTGAGTTGGGTAAAAATAGCAAGATTTGGCCACGAGATGGTGCTGCAGGATCAGCTATTCATATAGCTCCAAAATCCTCAAACTCTTAATACAAGAGAGAAACTCTGTAGGGGCCTCCATCTGAAACAATGGTGCCACACTCCACCAATAACATGTAACCCGACTCTGTATTGCTTTGGCCAGAAGAGCCTCACACAGCTGGCAGGACAACTCAGTATTAGTAGCACCATTACTTACAGTCGCAGGTAGATAGCCGGAGGGTAGGTGAAGGAGTGGATGAGGACGGCCACATTAAATTCAGGCACGATGCTGCTAAGGAGGTGGTCTCCTGGCTTGTAATAATTGTAGGGGTTGTAGCAATCTGCCATTAAATTCAGCGGGCATTTGGGCTGTGGCGCAATTCCCCGGGCTGCACAGGAAAGCAGGCAAAGGAACAGAAGTAGCATCTGTATCATGCTGGCCTTGGAGGCTGTTTCTCCTACGAGTGTTCCCTTGTAGAAGAAGCACAAACCGTTTGCCCAGTTTCTTCCTCTGAAGGAAAGCCTATAGCAGTTGTTATTTGTTCGCAGCCTTCCATCCAGGCTCTAATTAGAGCTGACTCTGCATAGCTTTGAAGATCCAACGGGGTCTGGTGCCTGTGGGGTCTTTAGGCCTGGCAGCATTTAAGCCGAGCGGCATTCTTGCCATCTCCAAACCACTGCGCCCCCATTCTCCGAGGTGTGCAAAGTATTTAGCCTTCCTCTCTTGCATGCTCAGTACCGAACTTGTCTCACTGGGCAGTGGAGTCTTGTATTCAGTATCTTAACTGTTGATCTGAATGGCAGTCTTTGCAGAACTTCATAGAGTCTTAGTGAGAAGAGGGAAAGTAAATCACTGTGATTTTGATAATTACAAAGGGAGAAATTGCCCAGACTGTCCCCTGAAACCTCTTTTCTGTTTCCTGTGCAGGTGTGCAGCTGAGAAAAAACAAGTTTATAGCAACTTACTCAGAAGAAAACTCTGTTCAATGAAGTCAAAGAAAAGTGAACAGAATTCTGTTCAGCAGTTACAAATGCGTAGCCTGGAGCCCTGCACTCATGACTGTGTTGTATTCACAATTCCTATGGAGCCCGAGAGAGCCAGTTTGATTGGGCATGGAAAGCCAATGGATGGCCTTGGGCATATCACACACTCTCAGCCCCAAAAAGCCCTGTGAGAAGCTTGACTTAGGGTTGCAATAAATCCAAAATGATTTGAAGAGCCACAACAATGTAGTACTTCATTTAGGGGATCCATAGAGAACTGTGAAAGCACCCCTAACCCACTTCCCAGACCACTTCCAGTGCTATCAATGGAAAGGGTCCACTCCCCTGTTGCTCGGCTGCCACTAGTCCATGGACCACCCGTTTGAGTGCCACTGGCTTAGCAATAGCACCACGTAGGACTAGTGAATGCAGAGCAGTTACGAATCCGTAACATCAAGTTATGAATCTATAGCTATAATGCAAGATGCTGGTTGTAGTGAAAATCTCAAGAGAATTATTTTTATTGTAGTCTTTTCAATGTCTAATGTTTTAGCTTTCCAAATGGTTTAACTGCTTTTTAAATTTTATATCCATGCTTTCGTTAATGTCTTGGGATACAGTTGGCCCTCCACATTTTCTAGGGTTAGAGGTACAAGACCCCCCCCCAAAAAAGTGAGAAATCCACAAATATCTGTGTGTGTGTTTGTGTCTGTGGGGTCAGGGCCAAGGCATGGTGGGGAGAACGGGTGCCCAGGGTGCAAACCAGGTCAGGGAAAGTAGATGGAAAAGGGCGGGTTGGTGTGGTGCACCTATCCTTCCTCGCTCTTGCCCATCTCCTTCCCTGGGTGTGTGGGCCATCCGGAGAGGGCTTGCAGTGCTGAGAAATCAGGCTGTCCTTAGCTGGCCAAGCAGCAGCAGGGGCAGGAAGAGGAAAACCAGGGGTGGGTTTCTAAAGGGCTGGGTGGCCTGATCAGAGCCACCAAAAGGGAAGGTTCCCCGAAAAAGAGGTGCCCAGGGAGCAGCCATTGAAGAAACTAGCAAATAATCAAATTTGTGAAAGTCAAACTTTCAAAAGTGGAATCATAGAATCATAGAATCATAGAAATGTAGAGTCGGAAGAGACCACACAGGCCATTCAGTCCAACCCCCTGCCATGCAGGAACACCCTCAAATCAATCCCGACAGATGGCCATCAAGCCTCTGCTTAAAAACCTCCAAGGAAGGAGACTCCACTACACTCCGAGGCAGCAGATTCCACTGCCGGACAGCCCTGACTGTCAGGAAGTTCTTCCTGAGGTTCAGATGGAATCTCCTTTCCTGCAGCTTGAATCCATTGCTCCTTGTCCTGGTCTCTGGAGCAGCAGAAAACAAGCCCCCTCCTTCCTCTACGTGGCATCCCTTCAAATATTTAAACATGGCTATGATGTCCCCTCTTAACCTCCTCTTCTGCAGACTAAACATACCCAGCTCTCTAAGTCTATCCTCATAGGGCATGGCTTCCAGGCCTCTCACCATTTTGGTCGCCCTCCTCTGGACTTGCTCCAGCTTGTCAATATCCTTGTTGAATTGGGGTGCCCAGAACTGGACACAGTATTCAAGATGGGGTCTAACCAAAGCAGAGTAGAGTGGTACCAGTACCTCCTTCGATCTAGACACCATACTCCTATTGATGCAGCCAAGAATTGCATTGGCTTTCTTGGCTGCCGCATCACACTGCTGACTCATGTTCAGCTTGTGGTCTATGAAGACTCCTAGATCCCTTTCACACGTACTGCTATCCATCCACGTGTCCCCCATCCTATATTTCTGTATTCCATTTTTTCTACCTAAGTGTAGGACCTTACATTTCTCTCTGTTGAATTTCATTTTGTTCGCCCTGGCCCAGCTCTCCAATCTATCCAATCTATCCAGGTCATTTTGAATTTTGATCCTGTCCTCTGGCGTATTAGCAACCCCTCCCAATTTGGTGTCATCGTGGAATCATAGAATCACAGAGTTGGAAGAGACCCCAGGGGCCATCCAGTCCAACCTCCTTCCATGCAGGAACACCCATCAAAGCGTTCCCAACACACGGCCATCCAGCCTCTGCTTAAAAACCTCCAAAGAAGGAAACTCTACCACACTGTGAGGCAGCATCTTCCACTTCCGGACAGCTCTGACCGTCAGGAAGTTCTTCCTGAGGTTCAAGTGGAATCTCCTTTCCTGCAGCTTGAATCCATTGCTCCTTGTCCTGGTCTCTGGAGCAGCAGAGAACAAGCCCGCTCCCTCCTTGACATGACATCCCTTCAAATAATTAAACATGGCTATCATGTCCCCTCTTAACCTTCTCTTCTGTAGACTAAACATACCCAGCTCCCTAAGCCACTCCTCATAGGGCTTCATGGCTTCCAGACCCTTCACCATTTTGGTCGCCCTCTTCTGGACACATTTCAGCTTGTCAACATCCTTCTAGAATTGAGGTGCCCAGAACTGGACACAGGATCCCAAACGAGGCCTAACCAACGCAGAGTAGAGTGGTACCATTACCTCCTTCGATCTAGACACCATACTCCTATTGATGCAACCAAGAATTGCATTGGCTTTCTTGGCTACCGCATCACACTGCTGACTCATGTTCAGCTTGTGATCTACCAAGACTCCTAGATCCTTTTCACACGTACCGCTATCCAGTCACACATCCCCCATTCTATACTTGTGACTTTCATTTTTTCTGCCCAAGTGCAGGACCTACATTTCTCTCTGTTGAAGTTCATTTTGTTAGCTTTGGCCCAGCTCTCCAATCTGTCAAAGTTGTATTGAAATTTGATCCTATCCTCTGGTGTGTTAGCAACTCCTCCCAGTTTGGTATCATCCACAAATTTGATCAGCATGCCCTCCACTCCTTCATCCAAGTCATTGATGAAGATGTTGAACAGCATTGGGCACAGGACAGAACCGTGTGGCACCCCGCTAGTCACTTCTCTCCAGGATGAAAAGCAGCCATTGGTGAGCACCCTTTGAGTTCGGTCGGTCAACCAATTACAAATCCAACTAACAGTAGCCCTGTCCAGCCCACATTTTACTAGCTTCTTTGCAAGAATGTCATGTGGAACTTTGTCAAAGGCCTTACTGAGGTCAAGATATGCTACGTCTACAGCACTCCCTTCGTCTATCAAGCTTGTAACCCTATCATAAAAAGAGGTAAGATTCATCTGGCATGACTTATTTCTGAGAAATCCATGCTGGCTTTTAGTGATTACAGCATTGCTTTCTAAGCAATTACAAACTGACTGTTTAATCATCTGCTCTAGGATCTTTCCTGGAATTGATGTCAAGTTTACCGGGCAATAATTATTAGGGTTCTCTTTTTTCCCCTTCTTGAAGATGGGGATGACATTTGCCCTCCTCCAGTCTGCTGGCACTTCTCCTGTCCTCCAAGAGTTCTGAAAGATTATTGCAAGTGGTTCTGAAATGACTTCTGCCAGTTCTTTTAACATCCTTGGATGTAATTCATCTGGCCCTGGGGACTTGAATTCATCTAGTTTAGCCAGATGTTCCTGTACTACTTCTCTACTTATTTTGTGCTGCATTTCCCTCGCTTCCTCACCTGCTCCCCATGCCCCAGGTTGGGTACTTCTATCCTTTTGGGAAAAAACTGAGGCAAAGAAGGTATTAAGTAGTTCTGCCTTCTCACTCCGCCCACTGTAATTAATTGGTCACCTTCTCAAAGTAGTGATCCTATCATTCCCTTGTGTTTCCTTTCGCTGCGGAAGCTCTTTTTATTGTTTTTAATGTCTCTGACAAGCCTGAGTTCATCCTTGCGCTTTAGCTTTTCTGACCTTCTCCCTACCTCTCCTGGCTATTTGCTTGAATTCCTCTTTGGTGGTTTCACCATTCTTCCATTTCCTGTACATGTTTCTTTTAACACTTAGCTCAGCGGAGAGTTCTTCAGTCAACATTCCGGTTTCTTTAGACACCTGCCATTTTCCCTCCTTATTGGCACAGTTTTTAATCGTGCCTTCAGTATCTCACTTCTAAGAAACTCCCATCCATCATGAACTCCTTTCTTTTTAGTATTCTTGACCATGGGATTTCAACAAGTAACTCCCTAAGTTTAGAGAAATCAGCTTTCTTAACGTTTAGGATGCATGTCTGGCTACACTTGGCTTCTCCTTCCCACTGGATGACAAACTCCAAGAGAGCATGGTCACTCTCCCCCAAGGATCCCACCACCTCCACCTCATCAACTAGGTCATCCCTGTTGGTCGGGATCAGATCTAAAATAGCCGAGTTAATACCTTTTTGTTCCAAGGGGATTTTTTAAAAAAAGGTAATTTCTTTCATTCTGTAGCTAATGGGTCTTTTTTTCTGTTCCTCTTCCAAAGCTGTGCTGCAGTGAGAGAAATGATGGGATACAGGTTTAATCTGACATTGTGATGAAAAAAGCACTTTGCGTATCCTCAGAGGCACTGGCTGTAATTTGTCCTTTGTCCCAAGAGCAAGACTAAGGGACAGCTTCCAAAGCACTTAACAGCCAGCATGGTTTGAGTGTTGGCCTACAGCCCAGGAGAACAGGGTTTGATCCTCTGCTTGGCCATGGAGACCCACTGGGTGATTTGTATCTGGTTGATCCAACCCCAAAGGTGGTCTCTAATGGCTCCCCCTCATTGTGGAGAGCAGTGGGGTGCCACAGAGTTCTGTCCTGGGCTATTCAATATCTTTATCAGTGACTTGGAGGGGGAATAGAGGACATGCTCATCAAATTTGCAGATGATATGATGAGCCAAGTGTGTGATGCAGCAGCTTAAAGAGGCAATGCCATTTGGGCTGCATCAAGGGATGTCATACAGAGTATGGGGCAAGATTGTTTTCTGCTGCTCCAGAGACTAGGACACAGAGCAATGGCTTCATACTTGGGAAAAGTTCCACCTCAACATTCCAGCTTGTCCACATTCTTCCTGAACTGTCAGGTGCTCAGACTGGACACAGAATTCCTCCAAGTGGGGTCTGACCAAAGCAGAACGAGTGGTACATCCATCCGTCAAACTAGACACTATGCTCATGTTAATGCAACCCAGAATCACACTGGTCTTTTTAGCTGCTGCAGCACACTCTTGGCTCATGTTTAGCTTGCTAAAAGAAACCTCTTATCCAGAGTTTGGAAAGATGCCTTTAAAAAGGAATTCCTTACTATTGCATTTTACAGTGGTTTTTGTGGAGGAAGGGGAGGGATTCTAGTAATGTTGGTTGTCACCATGTTTCAAAAAGGAACTTGTGTGTAGTGATTTGAGCATAGGACTATGACCCTGGAGACCAGAGTTCAATTCCCTGCTCAGCCAATGGAAACCCAAGGGTGACCTTGGTCAAGTCACACTCTCTCAGACCCAGAAAACCATTTGATAGATTCCTCTTAGTGTTGCTTAAGTCAGAAAGGACTTGAAGGCACACAACAAGAACATGATAAAAGTAATTTATCCTGTTAAGCTTGTAATGCTGGCTGGTCATTGCCATGACAGGGGATTGGTGAATACACTCTGGGTTTTAGTGAGAACTTTACATGAGCTATCAAAGCATCTATATAGCGTTCCTAAATTTCAGGCTAAAAACAACCACTGTAAGTTACTGCTCTGTTGTGTAAGAAATCCATCATGAGGCCTCTGAGATGAAGTGTTGACCATGACTCACTCCACCAGCAACGGGGTTGTTGCATGTGAGTTGTGGTTTGGAGTTGGGAGGTTTTTTCAGTGTGAACATCTGAGGCTTTGTTGATTCAGTCTATCCATCTGTAATGCAATGGCTGGGCAGTTCAAAGCAAAAAAGTAACTTCTTAGAGCACCTCTACTGCTGAACCTGCTCTGAAAATGAGGGTAAGGGAGGAGGGAGTTCCAAAGAAGTAACTTTTCCAGGGCCTGGGAACAATAAAGGTGATCTGGGCTTTGTCCAGACAGAACTCAATAATACTTTGTAAGGTAGAAGGCAAGAGCCAGTGTAGTGTTGTGGTTGTTGACCTACAACCCCAAAGACCAGGGTTTGGTTCCCACCCAGCACCCACTGGATGGCCTTGGGCAAGTTCCACTCTCTCAGCCCCAGAAAACCCCATGACAGGTTCCCATTAGGGTCGCCATAAGCTGGAAACGAAGGCACTCAATAACAACGAGGCAGAAGGCAGTGGGGGAAAGAGAGTCACTGTAAGCGGAAGCGGACAGCAAATCACAGCAAGGGCTCCGGGGTTGGTGAGAGAAGGCCTTCCCCACCGGACTCCCCCCGAACCCTTGAGAAATGCAGCTGACAGAAGGCCCTCTAAAAGCTTTCAGGCGCTTAAAACTATCTGTTTTCAGAGACACACACATATCTTGTTCTGCTTCAGTATGGAAACAAGGAAGGAATCTTGTGGCATCTGTACAACCAACTAATGCATTTAAGGATAATCTTTGGTGGACTCTGTTCACTTGCTACACTTCGGTTTCTCTTCCGTTCAAACAACAAACAATGGCATTCACAATGAAAAACAAAAGTCAGTTTGAATCATAGAATCCTAGAGTTGGAAGAGACCCCAGGGGCCATCCAGTCCAACCCCCTGCTATGCAGGAACACCCATCAAAGCACTCGCAAGAGAGGGCCACCCAGCCATTGTTTAAAACCCTCAAAGAAGGAGGAGATTCCATCACACTCCACTGAGTCAGCAGAAGATTCCACTGCATTCAAACTTCTCTTACCCTCAGGAAGTTCTTCCTAAGGTTTAGGTGGAATCTCTTTTCCTGAAGTTTGAAGTCCCATTGCTCTGTGTCCTAGTCTCTGGAGCAGCAGGAAAACAAACATGGCTATCACGTCCCCTCTCAACCTTTTCTTCTCGACGCCAAACACCCTGGAGCTGCCTAAACTGGTCCTCAGGGGGCTTCGTGGTTTCCAGGCCTTTGACCATTTAGGCTGCCCTCCTCTGGATGACCATCAATAAAGTTCTTGCTGTTGGAGTCAGGCGTGTCAGGATACAGCACTGAACAAACTCCTGAAGAGGTCTGGGGTTGCACCCAGTTCTGACCTGAGACGCCCCATCTAGACACCCTTCCTCAGCAAGCAGCCAAAGGCCAAACCTGAAACTCTTTGCCTCCTGACAAAAGGCCATGGACGAACCCAATAGCACAGCTTTTGGCTTTCAATTATATGGTTGTTGACAGCCAGTGTGGTGCAGTTGTTCCAATCTCCACTTGGCCATCGACACCCACTGGGTGATCCTGGGCAATTCACACTCTCTCAGCCTCAGAGGAAGGGAAAGGCACCCCCCCCACTGAACAAAACTTGCTAAGAACATGATTGCCCTTGGGGTCTCTTCCAACTCTCGATTCTTCTACACTTCTAAGAAAGCCCCCGTGATGGGTTCGCCTTTTGGGTGAGGCCATGGGTTGGAAACAACTTGAAGGCAGACGACATACCGTATTTCCTACCCCTTTGTATCTTTTAAAGTATGTTTTCAACATATTTAAAACTACTTTAACCATATGCCTATTAACAGAATTGTGATTTAATTTTTTTTAATTGAAGTAAAATTTCTTTTTCAGGCTTAAAACTTTGTAAAAATTTTTGTAAAGATTGGGGTCCCATCCCCGGTGAAAAGCAGGATGTAAATTGAATATATATAATTATAAAATGAAGGAATAAATAGCTTCCAGTGTCAGAGGGTTCCATAGCCTGAGTGCAGGAACCAAGAAAATAATTTTAAAAATCATAATTGTCTGGCACATGGCTAAAATAGTTTTAAATATGCCTAAAGCATACTTCAAAAAACAACTTGTATGGTATTACGTGGGCCCCTTTTTAAAATTCCCTAAGCTGTTTTGAGTCCCAATTTTGGGGAAAAGGTGGGATATTGATTGACTATGCCCATTGCAAAAAGTCCCAATGCCTCTTTCAGATACATTCAGTTCTAAAGCAACTGTCTGGGCATTTTTGCGCAGCAGGAAAGCTCACTAAGGAAGATGCTGGTCGTGCAGAGGCTTCACAGCTGCTGCACATTTACAGCTGAAGGTCCTCTCTGTCTCACTAATACACAATCACCCCAAAAACAACTGAAGCTGTAGGTCTTGTCTATATTCCAACAGAAGACTTTGGCAAGGGCAGCCGTGGGCCGGGCTCAAGTGGAGGGGCTGCCTCCATTTACTGAATTTCTGTGCCGCAAAATGATGCATGTCTAAAAAGTGTGTCACCAACAGGAAAAGTTTGGAAAGCTCTGCTGTAACAGATAAACTTTAGCCCTGCAAGGGGTGTGTTGCAATTATTTTGTCTGCCTCTAAAGGGCTTCCAATTTTTCTAATCTGGATGAGTCCTCCCTAGTTTAGTCTCTAAGGCGCTACAAATCTTTAATTGGTTACATTTTTTTTTAATTTGTCAAGTCTCTAAGCAGTTAAACATAGTTTTTGCTGTGGCAGACCCTGCACCTGCCCTCTGTTGTAAATTGCAATTTAAGAGATTTAATCTATTACTCAAGTACTCAATTTAATCTATTACTCAAAAGAATATTCTTGGATTTTTTTTTCTCTCTCTCTCTCCTTTATTTGCTGTCATCCAAACACCTGCTCATGGTACACCCAATTTTATGCCATGGTATAAAATGCATAACTCAAGTTAGTCATTAACAGTAATTAGCCCTCTCTCTGCACGCAGCAGTCTCTTGGGGTCTCTTCAGAACTCTTGGCTAGAGTTTTACAAACACCATTCAGTTAGTAAGAAAGAAGTCAGATGTTTGTGGCTATTTTATTATAAGAGACGATTTCAACTAAATATTAGAAACAACAAATATTTCTTGAAAGGGCTGTTTGTCAGTGGAACAGATACACATAGCCAAGGAAGTTTGTGGACTCCCCTTCCTTGGGAGACATTTTAAAAAGAGGTTGGAGGGGGAATTCTCAGGAATGCTTCTGCTGTGAATTCCTACACAGCTGGGCTTGGACTAGATGGCCTTTAGAGGTCACTTCCAACTCTTCAATTCCTACAAGAAACTCTGACATCTGCACCTTGTCCTGTATTAGCTGTTAGTTTAAAATGCTTCAGACTTCCCTCTTTCTTCAGAAGAGGTCAATGCGGCTAAAAAATTTATAATACTACACAAGTAATGCCAATGAAAAAAATAAGACACAACACACACACCCCGCCCAAAAAAGGGAGAGAATTATTAGCAATACCACAGCGTAAAAAATACTGTAAAACCCAGAAGATTAACACACATTTCACTTGTTTATAGCAACACCTAATTGCTCTGTCTTGCTCCAAACCCACGCTAGTTTGGGAGCACCAAAGAGTCTGTGTATGACCTTAAGATATATGCAGTCAGATATCCTGATCATAAACAATTCACCGTATAATATTACAATCTACCTTCTGTAGAACCTGAAGTTTTCATTCCTTAACTTTATTTTTTTTTATTAAAAAAAAAAGCACATCATTCTTAAAAAATACCATATTTCCAATTACATTCAACTGATGTTGTTTTGTTGGTAACAATCAATGTACATACAGAAACCAAAAATATAAAAAGATTCTTATTTCATGTTGAATATAGCTTAACTAAATATATACATTAACAAATATAGTACTTCCTTTTGCCGTTTCTCTGGTTTATCTTTTAACGCTCTCTCTCTCTCTCTCTTATATATATATATATACATATATATATATACACACACACACACACCCTTATATATGAAATTTTCCAAACCTTCCTAATACCTCATTTTCTATAGTTTAGTACACTTTTTCTTTCGTTTTCCATTAAAGTCCTTAGTATTATCCAAACTTTCTTTATACCACCTCTGTGTAGGAAAATTAGATACCGTTCACTTCTATTTTTTTTATAATCCCCCCCCATTCCTCCATAACCACATATTATCAGCATATTAACAACATTACAGTAGACTTTCGTTCTTCTAGATTTTGTTATTGTAGACAAATTTATGGTCTTCGGCTTGCTGCTCGGAGGGCCAAGAGCCGGAAGTGGGCGGGGCAGCTGCCTCTCTCCTGCTTCTGGGATCCGCTTCCCGCCAGAAAGGGGGGGCACGGGCAGAGGAGGAGGGAGAGGTGAGATAAGATGGGGGGAAGGAGGAGGAGAAGGAAGCTAAGCACCCCCATTTTAGGGCCATGAGGAGAGGGGGGAGCCTTGCCTTAGCTGGTGGGGTGACCGAGAGGGAGGCGTGGGGTGGAGGGAAGGGGGGTTGAGACTGACCTCCCTCCTGTCTTGCCTTCCAGAAAGAGACAACTGTTACCCTGATTTCTGGGGTCCCTTGGAGACCCCTTAATGTGCTCCACATGATGGGGAATGGGAACTCAACAGAGCACAAGCAATAGCGATGCGAGAGGCAGCATAACCTAGTGGGGTCCTTTTACCCAGTTTTTACGGGGTCAGGCCAAGCCAAAAACCAGACAAAGATGTCGAATAAATGATTTTATTGAATGAAAATATCATGCGTCAACACAATCACTCATGCACTTACTCAAGGCCTATTAAGAAGTGAAAGAGTGGAAACTGATAGAGGAAGCAGTGAAGGGATTGTAGATGGGGTGATACTGCACCTATCCCTGAAGTCCTTGGTCCGGGAAAACAGCGAAAGAAGTAGAGCTCAGCAAAGAGAGGCTGAGGGGATTACTTGACTGACAGAGTAACAGTCTGTTGGCATGACCGGGACTCATCTAAAGGAACTCTCAAAAACTAGGACTATTTGTAGGGGAAAACATACCCTGAGGGAAAATCCTCTCCCGGGGAGAACAATAGGCATCATAAAGGAAAGGAAGCTCCACAATGGCAATTCCCTTTGCATGATGGGATTATGAGGTGTTGCCAATGTTTTAGGATCTTTGGTTGCATTGGGTTGTGGTGTGAATGAGATGGTCCTTGCCTGACATGATTTTCTGATATCGGTGCTCAACTTGGGGAAAACACGCTAATCTCCTCAAGTTGGCTCCTCAGTCCCTGAAGACTCTTTGTTCACCGTGGGTTTGCACAGCTTGAGGTCTCCTGGGGCTACGTGACCGGGGATTTTACTGGCTTGACCTGGTTCTCGATAGTTTGACCGTTGCTGCCTACGTGCTCATCTGGGTGACCTCTCCGACATGTTGAATCACATTTAATATTAAAATTGTGGACCCTGGGATAGGATGTACCAGTGGGGTAACACAACACCCCTCTCCACTGAGGAAACAGATTGCTCAGTTGCAAAGCTTCACACACATACACACCCAGCTGTATTCCTCATAAACTGCCTCCCTTCCCCGAGTTCCCTGTGGTTTCCTCTAGCCATGAGGATACTTTCCTTAGAGATGATTTGTACCTGGATGCCTTTAATCACCACCAATGTCCTTTCAGCAACTCTTCATGACCCTCACTTACAGGTATAAATGCTACTTTTCTACCCTGAAGGTCTTGGATCCACCTCCCAACCTCTGTCCTCTGAAGTTCTCATAACAACCACCCTTGTCACCCCATCACCAGCCCGGTAGGCTTTCTATTTCTGTGACATTTCTTATCCTATCTGAGCCCGCCTGGGTTTTAAGAGCTGCAGGGGAGGCCCTTCTCCCAGTCCCAGCTTTTTTATGGATCTGTTTGGTGGGGACCTGGGACAGGGTCTCTCCAGGGGTCACCCCCAAATTATAGACTTCCAAGTGAGATTAGCCTGGCTCCATCCCTGTTGTCTTCCACTTTTTTTTATTCAGACAATGGACTATAAATTGAGGTTCTGCACATTAAATCTTCAGCGCATTTATTAAGATGGTGTTTAAATTTTGCTTTAAATCTATCTATGTATACATACACACATACATACGCAATACTTTTTGTAACTTACTCTATTTTACTAGATATTTTTATGTGCTATAAATTGCTTTGCATCCCAACTTTGGGAGAGAGGTGTTATATTAAGTAAATGCACACACCAAGGAAAACATCCAAAGACTGGAAATGAGTCACTTCTGTCTAATCTGCGGGATTCAACTGTTGTAGGCCTGGAAAATGTATATGAGACTGCCTGTGTGATGAGAACCTGTACAGAGGCCGTTCTCCCACCACATTCCCAGGTATGTTTTTGGGAACAAGGGAGAGGTCCGCCTTGGTGGCTGCTCCCAGATTTTAGAACTCCCTTCCCTGGGAGACTAGGATGGCTACTCCCTGCTGTCCTTTCATCAGAAGGCAAAACCTTTACTCTTCCAACAGATTCCTAAATTTAGGAATACTATTTTCTAAGCCACCTTGAGTTCCAGGACTAGGAGAAAAGGCTACATACAAATGGATAAGTTAATGGAAATAAAAGTGAAGTGAGTAGATCCTGAAGGGGAATAAAATGAATGAGTGGAAAAGATTTATTTTCCTCATGAGTGGGCAAGTTCATTGGGCCTGGAGAGCAACTTTCTGCCCATAGAACTTTCCTGTGGGGCAGACAGACTTCTTGAATGACAAGACACTCCAGAGAAACTGGGTGTGATCCAAATCCTTTCCTATGTTTGTGAAAATGGATAATTTGGAGTGCTGAATAGTGCCATGGGTTCCTACGACCTGTTTAATTGGGTGAATTGTGGCCCCTGGGAGGCGAAGAGACCTTATTTCCCTGATAAATATCCTGAGAGTCAGGGAGAGGCTCAGGGCCACCAAGCCAGCCTTGGGGACCACCTGTGGCCTCTGGGCCACACCCAGATTGCAGCAATGTCTAATACTTGAACCTGTGGAAGAGTGGAAAGTGTGAAGGTTTTCCCCCTCCTCTCCCCTAAAAGTACATCTTTACATAGTTCTCTGTGGAGAGAGTTCACTTTTGAAAATTGAGAGCAATGGTTTCAGTAGTGGATTAACCTTGTGTGTGCGAAGACATATAAAGGAGTGTTGGGTTTTCTCCCTTTTCAGCTCCTGGTCTATTTTGAGGAAGTAGCTGTGTAATTCCCTTTCAGAGGAGTGGGGTCACTTTGATCCAGACCAGAAGGTTGTCTACAAGGAGCCAGAATGGAGGATGAGAGAAGGGCAGCCCCTCTGGATAAGGACCCCTTTTGCCTTTTTTGGATAGATACTGTAGGAATGAATTGATGTTCTTGGCCTTAGTCACTCCGCTGATGGGATGCCAACCTGGAGGTGGGCTTCCAGGCCATGCACACTGGGATGCCACTGGGATGCCACACTGGGATGCCACACTCGGCCAAACATGAGTTCATCTGGAGCTTTTTTTTTTTCTTTTTCTTTTTTCAATTCTGGCAGGGAGAAGCTTGCAAAGTTCTTCAATTGTAACTTACATGAGTGCAGACCTTCGGTTCCCCCCCCCTTCTGTAGCCCAGTTGTTCCAAACAGCAGAAGGAGTTTGAAGCAGGAGAGTTTGGCTGGAGACTCTTGGGGTTTAACACTCCCTCCTATAATATCTCCTCTCTGGAAAAGAAGTTGTTGAGAACAAATCTCTGGATATTTAAATCCCTGATGTTCTCAGTTTCTAAGTGTAGCAATATTTTATTATTTTATATCTGTAGAAGAGCAATCTATAATATACAAACCTCACCAACAGTCTCAGAGCATACAAGTGTGTGACCAAAAGTGTATCCTCCTTCACTGAGCACTAGAGCTGGGGCAGGTGGAACTGGCGGGCAGAGTCTGCACAGCTGGTGGTGGGCCTGAGTCTGCAAGGACTCAGGAGAGCTGACTCTTCCCCCCGCAGTTCTCCAGGTAGAGCCCAGTCAGACAAGGCAGCAGCACCAGGATGTAGAAACGCTTGACTTTGATGTCTGTGAGGCGCCTCCTGGCCAGTTCTTCCTGGGGCTTCCTCTCATAGTGTCATAGTAATTAAGGAATGATTAAATAAACAATATTTAAACACTCTAATTTAAACAATTAGTTTGGTATAAAACAGTTCATGAATGAAGCAAATTAATCAGTACCATTCCTGTTCAAATTCAGCAATATAGTTTGTCCCCCACATTCACAAGGGTTAGGGGTGCAGGACCCTCGCAAAAGTGAAAAATTCGCAAATATCAAAATTTGTGTGTGTCTGGAAAAGGGGCTGAGGCACAGGTGGTGAGAATGGGCACCCAGGTTCTAAACCAGATCATGAAAAGGAGACGGTTGGCATAGTGGTCCCATACTTCCTCTCTCTTACCATCTCCTTCCTTGGGTATATGGAGGGCTTTGGGAGAGGGCTTGTGGGGCTGAGGCTTTGAACTGTCCTTAGCTGGCCAGGCAGTGGCTGGTGGAGGAGGAGGAGAAGGAGGACTGGAGGCAGGTTTTTAAAGAGCAGCATGGCCTGATTGAAGCCTCCAAGAGAGAAGGTTCCCCCAAAAACAAGCATCTGAAGTGGGGGGGGCCAGGAGTTGGACAAGCTTGCAAATAATCAAATCTGCGAATGTCAAACCCACAAATGAGGAGGGCTGACTGTATAAAGTTTTGATATGCGTTTATGAATTAATGAACTAGTTATATTTAATAAGTAATTAGCTATAATGATAAATAACAAGCAAAGGAGTACGGGAGAGAGAATGCTCTATAAATAAAATAAATAAATAAATAATTGGGAAAGTACAGCATTCTCTCTCCCCTACTTCTTAGCTAGTATAGGGTTAATTTCCCTTCTGGCCTGTAAACTGTTAGTCAGTCTTTAGAATGATTGGCCTTACTTAGAAGGCCATGCCTAACTCTCTAATTGCTCTCTCCTTGCAGACTTGCAACTTGTAACGTCTTCTGTTTTCTGCAGTGCAAACCTTTCAAATTAGTAGTTGGTGAGTTGAAATGAAGATGCTATTTTCTTAGTTAGGATAGCAATAGCATGTGTATTTCTATACCTTTTATCAGCTAAGTGCTGTCTAAGCGGTTTACAATGTGCTTAGCTAATTGCCCCCAACAAGCTAGATACTTATTTTACTGACCTAAGGAAGGATGGAAGGCTGAGTCAGCCTGGAGCCCGGCAGGATCGAATTCACAACCTTGTGGCTACACTACTGGCATTTAACCACTGCGCCACCAGGACTTCATCAAGTTTTTCCAATGGATGCATAATTATAAAGTTTGTTAGTAAATGTTCTAAGTTTAAATCTGCAACTGTCTGCTTTGCCTGATTTGAAGCCAGCCTACATTCTAAAGAAGTCGCACCTGAAACTGGGAAAAGTTTTTTACTGCAACTCTGCTGATGAGGGCTATTTCCTTACAGCTTTAGCTTTCATGGAGTTCCCACAGGACTAACACTGGGAAAGTCAAACTCCAACAAATGTATCAGCTTAATCTCAACTTATATCAGCTTAATATAAACTTAGTACAAGTAGAGAAGAGAAAGAGAGAATTATTCAAAAAATGTATAACAAGCAACGCACAGTTATGCAATTATAAAATGACTATATGGTTATAAATTTCCTTAAATATCAAATTCTTTAATTATTGTGAAATGTCGTCACTATATATGTAATGACTTTTTCTGTCTTTCCAAGCTTTTATCTATGAATGTATTTTATTCTAACATTTCAAACCCGTTTTCTTATTCTGTGTCTTTCTATTTTATTTTAATCTTCCAGTGTCTTCCAGTATTAGTTTTCTGGAGCTTCTCTGTCTACTTAACAAAGTAAATGTCTGCTTAAGTTGCAAGGACTTCACTCCCACAATTTCCTTTATTCAGGTTTCATGTCCTTGATGGTTAGGCTATCCTTAGGTCTTTCTCTTTTATTTATATTTTATTCTTTCACAGTTCTAAGTTCTAAATCAGAAACTGATGTGTTCTTTTTTTCTTCCAATCTTTCTTTTTCTGCTTACATAATGAAAACAATGGCTTTAATATATCATTTCAGTATTCCAATTTCTATGTCCAAAGTTTAAATGTCCAGTGTCTAAATTTTCTGAGCCACTTAACTTAAGTTTATGATCAATCTTCCAGTTACAACTTGCTAGCCCCTTTAAAACTTTGTAACTTTATAACTTTGCATCTTTCTGTCTCTGTCTCTGTCTTATTTCAGTCTTGTCTGGTCTCTCTCTCTCCACAATCTTCCAATGCCTTCTTATGGTCTCTTTTTTAAATATAATGAAACAGCTCAAATTTATGTCCCAGTGAAATGTGTGCGGTTTTGTCTGTGGGTTGGGGGCCAAGAGTGGGCACCCAGGGCCCAAACCGGATCAGAAAGGTGGTGGATCAGCCTGGTGTCTCTGTACATACTCTCTCTTGTCCATTTCCTTCCTTGAGCGTGGGAAGACATTGGGAGAGGGCTTGTGGTGCTCAGAAACTGGGCTGTGATCCATCCTTAGCTGGCCAGGCAGTGACTAGTGGAGGAGGAGGAAGAGGAGGAGGACCAGAGGTGGTGTCTTAAAGGGCTGTGTGGACTTGTCAGAGCTACCAAGAAGGAAGTTTCCCAGAGGGAAAAAACACACCTGAGGGGGGCAGGGATTGAAGAAACATGCATTTAGTGAAATCTGTGAAAATCAAACCTACAAATGTGGAGGGCTGACTGTAATAACGAAAATTTTGTATTTTGCCCAGAAACTAATTGGCAGTCAGAGGAATTATTTTAATATTAGTGTAATATGGTCACTCCTAGATATACCAATAACCAATCTGGCTGCCATGTTTTGAACTAACTGAAGTTTCCAAACTTAGTGGTACAAAGCTAGTCCCATGGTCATCTGTCAAAGGGAGTGTTTGGATTGTGTCTGCCTGCACAGCACAATGAGGTTGGACTTCATGGCCCTCATGGTCTCTATCATGCTTTGCAGAGGTTCAGCCTTGAGGTTACATGCACTGGCAACCACAGGTCCTCCGGTTCTACAAAGTGGTGCAGCTAGCGTAACTTCCAAAGTTGATAGTAAGCACTCCTGATTGACATTTGGAAGGACAGATCCAGGAGCAACTCAAGCTAGGAACGCAGTTTTTCAAGGGGAGTGTAGCTCCATCCAGGACTGGTTGACACACCAAAAAACTCCAGATTAAGCACCCTTGACAGTAAGCACCTCCATCTGTCTGGATTAGGTTTCAGTTTGTTTTTCCTCATCCAACCCCTAACTTCGTTCATTCAGAGGAGACATGCTATCTTAGCTGATGTTGCTACTGAAGGCATAGAGAAGTATATTTGGGTATCATCAGCATACTAACAGCACCTTACCTTATGCCTCCAGTTGATCTCTCCCAGGAATTTCATGCAGATGTTAAACAGCACTGGGGATAGAATGGTGCCATTTGGTGTGCCTTTAGTTTACGGAATCCACCATCCCATCTCAGTCAGTGACAGAATCAGGCCCCAGACCATGAATTTTACCCAGGCCATGCCAGAGCCAATCTTCCCTATTCTTGGGCTGGGCTGAATCCCTCAACACCAGAGGGCAGTTGCCAGAAATATGCTCAAAAGTACAAAGAGAGAGTCAGAGAGTCAAGAAGCCAGTTGCACATAATAACAGCCACTGATGAGCTAGAATAACAACCAGTGATTCCTTACATCATTCATTCTAGGATTTACTTCCATGAAGGTCACCGATTTTCAAGACTAAGCATAATTCATGTAAGAATCAAGTGCTTCATTTATTTTGAGAGTTTAGATGCTCCTTTGTATTCAAGTCAGGCCTCAGCACAATAATATAGCACTTGGGGATGAAGATGCAGCCCAAGAGCGCAGCGCTGGAGGCCAAGATGGAGAAGATCTGCACAGCCACCATGTACTTCCCCTTCGTGCTCAGGTAGGTAGGCACAAAGGAGACCCAGACGCTGCAGAAGACGAGCATGCTGAAGGTGATAAGCTTGGCTTCATTGAAGGACCCAGGGAGTTTCCTGGCTAAGAAGGCCACTATGAAGCAGACAGTGGCCAGGAAGCCCATGTAGCCAAAGGCAGTGTAGAACAGGGCTACTGACCCTTGGTTGCATTGGAGGGTGATCTGTTGAAGCTGGGAGTGCACATCAGAGTCTGGGAAGGGGGAAGAGAGGATCAGCCAGAGGGTGCAGATGATAACTTGGATGCCAGAGCAAGAAATAACAATGGCATTTGCCAGACTCTTCCCCAGCCATCTGCTTGCCCTGTTCCCAGGCTTTGTGGCCAGGAAGGCCAACACCACAGTGATGGTTTTGGCCAAGATAGAAGAGACAGCAACTGAGAAGATGATACTGAAGGCTGCTTGTTGGAGAAGGCAGGTGGCTTTCCTTGGCTGGCCAAGGAAGAGGAAGGAAGATAAGAAGGAAAGTAGGATAGAGACAAGAAGAACATAGGAGAGGTCCCGGTTGTTGGCTTTGACTAGAGGAGTTTCTTGGTTTTTAATGAAGATTTCAAGTTATAAAACTGTGGTGAAGGAGAAGAAGAGGGCAAAGGAAACCAGGATGATCCCCAAAGGGTCTTCATAGGAGAGGAAGCTCATGTCTTTGGGGAAACACCTATCGTGGTCTTTGTTTGGATGCTGATCTTCTGAACACTTGGCACAATGATCTGCATCTGAAAAGAGACAGAGATTAGATGATGTCTCTCTTGCATTCATAGGGGATGGAGCTCTGCCAGATGACATGGAATACATAATTTTAAGAAAGGAGTGGGAATCATGTGCTTCTCCAGATGCTTTTGGAATGCAGCTCCAGGAATCCCTGGTCACCATACCCAATGGGAAGAAATGGTGAGATCTGCACTGCAACCATTTCTGGACAGCTACATGGTTCCTGCCCATGATTTGGGATGACAGGCAGGAAAGGCAAGGATGGTAATGTTGAGACAAGAGTAAAATCAGATGTCATTGGAAATACTTGGTCTCCAGGAAGATCACTCCATGTTAGACTAAGAGTTGCAAGAATTCATAGAATCCTAGAGTTCGAAAAGACCACAAGTGCCATCCAGTCCAACCCCATTCTGCCATACAGGAGAACACAAGCAGATGGTCATCCAGCCTCTCTTTAAAGACCTCCAAAGAAGGAGGCTCTGCCACTTCCCCTTAAGGCAGCAGTGGATTCCAGTGTCAAATGGCTCTTGCTGTCAGGAATTTCTTCCTGATCTTTAGGTGGAATCTCAGAAAACAAATTTGCTTCATTTGCCATATGACATTCCTTCAAATATCTGAACATAGCTGTGACGGAGCCTGGGAGTGTGGCTAGCGGAGCAGCCCTAGTGACAGGTGGTCAGATAACCAGTTTGGCTTTGTCTAAGCAAAACCCAGCCCTAGCAAGAGGGAGAGGCTGTGGGTGAGAGAGCACAAGGCACGTATACAGGGGTGTGAATCGGATTCTAGCTTACTTCAGTGAGATTCTTAGAGAGGACTTTAAGTCAGAGCCTTCAGTCAACCTAAGGGGGTTGCCTGGAAGGAGGGTTGTCTTCTCAGTGGCCTAGTGTGAGGCAGAGAAGAAACCAAACCAAGTCTGAGTGGGCCAGAAAGTGGGACCCTGAGTGGGGAATTCCATCTTTGTGCCAAGGGGAGCCAAAGGTGTGTGTGTGAGAAAGCTCTGTTCTCGAATTCTGTGGTGTACTGAAGAAATTAATGAAAACACTGAAGTGTTATTTTGTTTGAATAGTCTTGAAATACCCAAAACCTTTTTCCTTGTTTGTTATTTCAGTAAAGATTACGTTCTATGTTTACAATTTCTGTTGCAGTAAAGTATTTTTCTTCAGTTATACTTGTATAAAAACATGTTACCACAGGTTATCGATCCTTTTTGAATGCTTTGCTCTTTATACACTAAGGTGGTGGTTTTATAAGGAAAGCCGGTTTGTGAATAAGTGGAAGGGAGGGAGCCAGGGTGATAGAGCAGGATTCAAGGGGCACTGCTACTCGAGTCAGGGAGAAAGAAGAGCAGGCCTGGTCTGTCTGGCCTCTGGTCCTCCCAAAAGCAGAGCAGTGGGATTCAATATGAAAGAACTAGCATTGAAATATTAAATCTAGTGGGGGGGTGTCTTTGCATATCCAGTGGGGATTTAGAGATCTAGTCTGGATTTCCCTGATTCAGGGAAGGAATTCAGAAATTTAATTGAGTGTGTGGGTGTTTGAGTCACCTAAAAGATTCCCTGAGGTAAATGCTTTAAAGCAGCGCTTTCCAAACGGTGTGTCCTGACATGTTAGTGTGTCGGCTGCAGTGTGTAGGTGTGGTGGACAAACATAATGGGTGCCTCTCGTGTCCCTGCCATCCCAGGCTGAGGAAGACCCCAGAGAGGGCAGTGGCGGGCCAGGCCAGGGTGGAGAGGCTGCCTGTCCTGCCAGTGCTGCAACCGCCCCGGGCCGAGGAAGACCTTGGTGAGGGCAGCGGCAGCAGGCCAGGCTTGGGTGAAGGGCTGCCTCCACTTACTGAATTAATTACTGAATAACTGTGTCACAAAATGATGCATGTCTAAAAAATGTGTCACCAACATGAAAAGTTTGGAAAGCTATGTTTTAAAGTAATTTGTGAGGGAATCGTTGGAACACTGAAGGAAATCTATAAACTCTAACAACTATTTAAACTCCTTTCTCTAGGTAAAAACTGACAGGCTGTGAAATACAAGTAAAAATGGATGATTCCTGAGGTATAATGTCTTGGGTAGTTGTAGGGAAATCACCCACTAAAACAAAAGCTGGCTCACAATTAAAACCTAGTATTTTCTGAGGTAAAAGTTGTGGGTATTCTGTAGCGAAATACTAACCTTGATGTCACCTAAAAAGGCAAATGCCAAAATGGAGAACCCTGAAGGAGAACAGCCTCTTGTTGAACCAGCCACATCTGAGTCTACAAATTCTGTGGAAATTTGGAGGCTGAAAATAGCCCCAAGAGACCGCAGCATGAACAGGAGCTGAGGAAATTAGCATTTGAGACAGAATTAAAAGGAAGTGAACTTGAAGAACAAAGGGCCCAAAGAGAACTTGAAAAGGAACAATAGGAATTCAGAGGAAAAAAGAAACAAAGTACTCACGAAGTGCAGATTTAGCAGTTAAAATTAAGGGAAATAGAACTGAGAACAAACTCCTCAAGAAACAGTCAGGGAATTAGCCTGACCTCTCAAATTGCTATGAAGAGATTTCCCAAATGTTATAAGGGGGCTAATGTAGAATCTTTTCCTTCTAACTTTGAGAGGAGCTGGGTGTTAGCCCTGAGGAAAGAATGAGTTCTATCATGCCTAAAATATGTGGACATTTATCAGAGATACATAGACTATTGGAAGATGGTGTGGATTAGTTTGAGTCCTTAATAGGTGGATTTCTGAGTCAAATGTAAAAAACCACGGAGCAGTTACAAGATTTGATAGGTCTTGAACAATTTTATAATATTTTACCTCCGGAGTATAGATGGTTGGTTCAAGATAAAGGCCCCAAGACGGTCCAACTTGTTGCTGGGATTATGGATCATTTAATAAGAGGAGATCCAAAACCTCAGAATTGTGAAAAGAGAAATCACAGAGGCTGGCAGCCATCTTAGGAAAGAGCCTCTGTGCAAAATCCTCCAAAGAAGAAGGAGACTCCACCATACTCCATGGAGGCAGCAGCGGATTCCACTGTGAACTGTTCCTACCATCAGGAAGTTCTTCCTAATGTTTAGACGGAATCTCCTTTCCTCAAGTTTTGAAGCCATTGCTCCATGTCTCTGGAGAAGGCTTGCTTCATCCTCCATGCGACATCCCTCCAAATATTTAAACATAGCTATCATGTCCCCTCTTAACCTTCTCCCTTCCGGGCTAAACCTATGCAGCTCCCTAAGTCACCCCTCATAAGGCTTCCTGGTTTGCAGGGTTTTCACCATTTTGGTCACCCCTCTCTGGACACATTCCATCTTGTCCACAGCCTTCTTGAATTGTGTCCAGAACTGGACACAGGATTCCTTCACATGAAGTCTGACCAAGGCACAATAGAGGAGTACTATTACTTCCCTTAACCTAGACACCGTACTCATGTTGATGCAGGCCAGAATCCCCTTGGCTTTTTTACCTGCCACATCACATTGCTGAATCACGTTCAGTTTGTGGTCCTTTAAGACCCCTGGATCCTTTACACTTGGACTGCTTTCAAGCCAGGTTTTCCCCATCCTACATTTCTGCATTTTATTTATCCTGCTTAAATGCAGTGTTTGTTTGTGTATGTGCCTTCAAGTCACCTGTTCACTTATGGTGACCCCATGAATTTCCTTAGAGGTGGTTTTGCTAGTTTCTTCCTCTGGAATATAGCCGATATCACCTGATATTCATTGGTGGTCTCCCATACAAGCACCAACCAGGGCTAATCATGCTTAGCTTTCAAAATCAGATGATGCCTTATATTTAGCCCTGTGAAAATTAAATTTATTAGTTTTGAAGAGAAAAGTTATGTGGACATTAGGTGACTCTCTGAATGTCTAGTTGCTGACACAGAATCAACCATGTGCCTTTACTGGACTGTTCTCATGAGCGATGGACAAGTCAAACATTATCTGTCCCACGTGTGTTTCAGTGGATCAGGTGCTCTCATTATAGAATCCTGGAGTTGTCAGGGCCTTCTAGAGGCCATAAAAGCCAACTCCCTGCTCAACACACCATCTCCAGCTACAGCATCTCCACCAGGTTTACAAATAAGAATTTGCTAGTAATTAGTTTCTTTGCCTTCTAACCAAAGTATAACTCAGTTAAATCATGATTGTCACTCAGCATGGAATAATGTAGCCCCCAAAACACTAAAGTAACTTTTCCAAGATCTCTGATGGAAACAACATGTGTGGTATTAGCTGCAACTAGTATGGTACTATTATTTATTATGATGATGATGGACATTATTATTCTGTTAACACAGGCTAGAAATCTATTGGCCTTTTTTGCTGCTGCTCGCTAATGCCTCGTTTATCTTGTCGTCTGTAGGTATGATGATGATCAAAAAGTTGGGAACCAAACCTTAGAAGGAATGTCTTACGGAGCTGAAGTTGTTTAGCTTGGAGAAGGGAAGACTGAGAGGTGACTTGGTAGAGCCATTTTTAAATATCTGAAGGGAAGTCATGGACAAGATGGAGCAAACTGGTTTTCTGCTGCTCCACAAACTAGAACAAAAAGCAGCGGATTCCCATTACAAGATAAACCGAAACATTAGGAAAACCTTTGGGCTGTCAGAACTATTTGACAGTGGATCTTTCAGTGCAGTAGCTGTGTATTCCTCACCAGCAAGGAGTTGGACCAGATGGCCCTGGAGGTCCCTTCCAACCTTGTCATACAAAGCCTATGCAGTTCATCTCGCAAGTTACAACTTCTTACAACTTGCTCTGTTGCAAATAAAGGCCAAAAAGAAAGATCCAAAGTAAGTTGGGTAGCTTTATTTTATCTCCACTTGTCCCCTGGAGTGACTTACCTTTCTGAGCGGAGACGATCCCTTCTGGGCAGGGAACACAGTCGTAGCAGCAAACGGGGTTTCCTTCTCGAACCGCCTTGGCATATCCGGGGCCACAGCTCTCAACGCACCTTGAAGGAGGAAGGGTCTAGAGAGAAAAGGCACGGAGTATCAAGGGCAATGGCATTATGGGTAACTTATTGAACATTATAAGAACTTCTTGATAGGGAGAGCAGTTCAGCAATAAAACCAATTGCATGGAGAGGTGATGGGAATCTCTTTCTCTTGATGCCTTCACAAAGAGGCAGGACAGCAACCTGGTGGGGATGCTGTAGCTGGAGATGGTGCGTTGAGCAGGGAGTTGGCCTTTATGGCCTCTAGAAGGCCCTGACAACTCCAGGATTCTATAATGAGAGCACCTGATCCACTGAAACACACATGGGACAGATAATGTTTGACTTGTCCATCGCTCATGAGAACAGTCCAGTAAAGGCACATGGTTAATTCTGTGTCAGCAACTAGAGATGTCTAAAGAAGATGACCCAGGAACAAAGACGTTGTCTTCTTACCTGGTTGAGCCATTTGGACCACACCATGGCATCCTGGTCAATGGTGAACTTGATGCCTGATTCCCCTGACTTTCAAAACTCCCAAATTTCACCTGACAACGGATCTGTTGGGAAACAGCACCCAGTTCATGAGGTCAAACTCAGCAACCAGCTCTCTGTTCTCACCCAAGTGGACCCCATTGACTGTGGAGTTTTTGTAGAACCGAGGGTTTCTCAGGAAAGAGTGAAGCTGAAGGAAAGAGGACAGAGCAGGACTTAGACAGCAGGAGGCTGAAGTTGGCTATCTCTTCTCCTTCCAACCCCGTCCCGTGAGATCAGGAGGTCAGAGGCCATGTAACAGGGCCTTCCTGGTAGCAGCACTTGCTGGTTCAATCAGTTTTTTAAAGAATTATTTATTAATTACAAAGCACAAATACTCTATATTCACAAATAAGAACTAAAATTAAACAAAATCTAAAACACAATACTAAAACACTAAACTAAAACTAACTAAAGGAAACACAAACTTACTAAAGACATAAAAGGGCTCTGTGTCATGTCCTGAATAACTTGCACTCCACAAACTCCACTCAGCATTAAACAGCAGTGTTTATATGTAGCAAAGCAAGCAACACAACAATGTTCTTTCAGAGTGGCTGAGACTACAGCATACAGGATGATTACATTTGTTGTATAAATTTAGGACACAAAACCAATCTCACATCAACCCACCAGTTTAGGCATTTTCCTAGATGCTAAGTTGTTTACATATCTTTCATCCATGAAGCAGGAAAAAAATTCCTGGCTTCTAATTTTTCACCTTTGCCAGTTCCCATAACACCTTTCTGATAACTTCTGTTATTCTCCCCCTCTGACCTTCTCCCCCTTGCCTGGATAAATTGAAGCAGTGAATATTTCAGTTAATCATTGGGTGCCCTGGAATATCTCAGCAAGCTTCAATGGATACACAGTTGCAATCAACAATTGGCAATTGGTACTTGATAGCATTCCAGCATTGTCTAACAGAGTAGGAGTCCACCACGTATGATAGAATGTCCACTCAGCTGTATTGCATTTCCAACATTTGCTGTTCTCAGTATTGTACATTTTGTGGAGTTTGGAGGGATGTAAGTACCACCTAGCAAACATTTTAAGGTGGTTCTCCAAGCTTTCTTTCCTGCAAATAATAGCTGCATCTATTGCTCAGCAGTAAAGTCTTCTTTTGCACCCATGGCTTCAGCCAACCTTGGTCTACTACCAATCCCTTGAAGAAATCGGAAGTGACTCCAGTCCCATTTCAAACAAGGGAACAAATGTGAGGCAAGTCATGATGGGAGGGGCAGGGGCTTCTTGGTTGTGGCACCCCACCTCTAGAATGCTACATGGCTGGGTGGGGGTTAGGGCACGCCACCTGCAAAATCCCCCAAACCTTGAAGCTACAGAATATACAAAGCGGAAATCCTCCTAGGCAAATTTTCAGAGCTGGAAAGGACCTCAACGGTCATCAAATCCAACCCCCTGCTATTCAGCAATAGCCATCCAACGCCTCTGACAAAGGCTGCATCAATAGGAGTCTAGGTCAAGGGAAGTGGAGTAACACTCTATTTGCTTTGGCCAGACCCCCCAACCCTGGAATCTTGTGTCTTGGTCCTGGTCACCACAAGAAGGATGTAGACAAGCTGGAATGTTGTCCCAAGGAGGGCGACCCAAATGATCAGAGGCCTGGAACCCATGGAGCCCTATTGGGAGGAGGTTCGGAACTGGGAATGTTTAGCCTGGAGTAGAGAAGGTGACGAGGCGACACGATGGCCAAGTTTAAATGCTTGAAAGGATGTCATATGGAGGATGGAGCAAGCTTGTTTTCAGCTGCTCCAGAGACTAGAAGACAGAGCAATGGCTTCAAACTTTGGGAAAAGATATTCCACCTGAAACTTAGAAACAATTCCTAATGGTAAGACTGGTTCAACAGTGGAGTCTGCTGCTCCCACAAAGGAGTGTGATGGGGTCTTCTTCTTTGGAGGTTTCTGAATAGAGCCTGGATAGCCATCTCCCTGGAGTGCTTTGAGTTTGCTTTCCAGCACGGCAGAAGGGAGTTGGACTAGATGGCCCTCCCAGCTCTAGAATTCTTCCAGCTCTAAAACTCTAGGATTCTACAAGACAGAGCAGAATGGAGGGCAATCCATCCCTATGTTTTAGTTTAATGTAGTTTTAGTTATATATGTGTATAGTTTATGTATCATTTGTTCCCTTTTTCCTCCGTAGTTGTGAATCAATGTGGTGGTGCTGTTGTTGTTATTGTTGTTGTTGTGTGCCTTAAAGTCGTTTATGACCTAAGGTGACCCTTTCAGGGGTTTTCTGGAGCTAAGAGTGTGTGACACACTCAAGGTCAGCCAGTGGGTTTCCACGGCCGAACAGGGAATCGAACCCTAGTCTCCAAGGTCGTAGTCCAATGCTCAATCCACAATACCCCACTGGCTCCTCTGTAGGAAAATTAAGAAATATTAAATCTTAACACCAGCTATTTGATTTTTCTTTTCATATTGATTATTTACTACCTGCCATGGCCGGACCTTCGGTGTTCCGACTGGCCCATGCTAGCCAATGCCAACGTCCTCTTAGATGAGTAGGCTGCATGTAAGGCGTGGGCCACAACCTGGACCGTGGTGTAAATGTTGTAGGTGTCCAGAGAGAGGGTCCTTTCAAGAACATCTGGAGATGGCACACTGTCCGGTTCCTCCCTCTCTTTGCATCTTGTCCAGCCTTTCACAGACCCCGTGCATGGAGAATAGGAACAATTAAAGGCCTTCTCCAGGAACTGAGCCATAGCGGAGAGAACCCCTGCCAAATCATCATAGGTTGCCACTTTGTTTGTTTGGGGAAAGAAAGAGAAAATAGCTGTGGATGTTCTGGAAAGAGACCTTGCTGTACCTCAGTTCCAAGCTGAGGTCCCACATGGCTGTGGTGACCCACACTTTCCCTATCAGGTGTTTTTGAACAATCAGTTGAATAAGGACGATTCCATCTGCAAAGGAGCGAGGCTCCGCATAGTACAGGAAGACGTTGACCCCTCTCCATGCGAGTGAATTAAAATACATTTTTCCCACAGCGTATTTGGATGTATCTGGGATTCTTTGTGAGAAAGCAACACAGATCTCATCCCTGCTAAGCAGAGATGTCAAGGTGGTCATGAATCTTTCTCCATTGTCTGTGTCTGGAGCAATGAGGCCAATCCATGTCCACCTGAAATGGAGGAGCAGTTGGACCATTCCCGGGTATAGGGTTTCTTCCCTGGGGACCAGCCGGTAGAAAAAGGGGAACTGACTTTGGTCATCCAGAACATGAGAAACAAAAGCGTAATTGACCTAAGAAGGGAAAAAGAAGAGAAAGGTACTGGGAGGGAGGGAGGGCAGGCAGTCAGGAAAGAAGAAAGAGTCATGGACCAGGACCCTCACTCAGAAGCCACGCCTGAGGCAATCCCTGCAGCTCTCCCTGTTGAAGGAGGCAGAGAGCCAGGACTCACTGAAAGCTGACCTCTCAGAGAGAGCAGCCGAGGGAGCAGCGCAGTCCTAAGTCCACAAGCTGGTGAGTGTGAAGGAGACTAGAGCAGAGACTGCCAATGAGGCGCCTTGCCAAAAAGAGGGAGGGGCCCTATTAATTAGTGTCAATAGTCCTTTACAGAGAGTCCTTTACACTCCTCTGTTCTTTACACAACCCAAACTCATCTCTCTTCCTGTCTGTGGGTGTACCACAGTCTTATGCATGGAAATGTGAGTAGAGATGACATGGTAAGAAAAGCACCCACCAACATACCTTCCAAATATCCCAACTGGGCAGGGAGAGTTTTGTGTTCAATTCTCTCTAGTTGGTGTGGGGTTTTTTCTCATTAACATACCTTTTGCCATTATGACCACAGTCTGAGGTTGCTTGGCCTTGCATGTCTCATTTTTTATCTGTGGAATACTGGAGAGGATGCACTAAGAGTTGACAAACCTCTCTCTTTAATAATAACAATCTCTCTCTCTCTCTTTCTGGTCTCACTTTGGACATCCAGTGACCCCCTTTTAAGTTCTTTGCTTGGTCTGAGAAGTGGAATTTGACTGATTTCAAACCTCCCTCTCCATCCTCACCTGTGGGACTTTGTAGATGCCCGACATGGCTGACATCCACATGGAGTTTTCAGAATCGGCACCTTCAAGGACGGCCAAGAGGGGATTTTGCTTTCCGCAGGAGTAGTTGGGAACACTGGCTTGCCCAGTTGAGAGCAGGTCCACTAATGCATCTGAGGTCATCCTTGCCTCAAAATAGTTCTCATGAATGTTGTACCCAAGGGTGATGTTGGGTAAGAGCCTGAGATCCCAGTTGATCTCCTGGATGGCGAACATGAAGGACAAGGTGTGCCAGTAGGGTGTGAATCCTTTCCTGAAAAACATATGTATCAGTCCTGTCATCATCATCTTACCTGCATCCAATGAAAATCATGGAATCATAGAACCATAGAGTTGAAAGAGACCCCAAAGACCATTTACTCCAACCCCCCTCTGCCATACCAGAAGGCACAATGTTGACTTTGACAGATGGCCCTCCAGCCTCTGTTCAAAAACCTCCAAAGAATGAGGCTCCATCACATCCCATTGAGGCAGCAAACATAAGGATGGCTCACCCTCCATTCTGCTCTGTATTGTAGAATCTCAGAATTCTAGAGCTGGAAGGGCCATCTAGTCCAACTCCCTTCTGCCGTGCAAGAAGACAAAATCAAAGCACTCCAGGCAGATGGCCATCCAACCTCTCCAAAGAAGGAGACTCCATCACACTCCTTTGAGGGAGCAGCAGATTCCACTCTCTGGAGCAGCAGAAAACAAGCCTTCTTGAATTGTGGTGACCACTACTGGACACAGGAGTCCAGGTGAAGTCTGACCAAAGCAGAGTAGAGCAGTACTTTCATTTTCCTTTACCTATACACTAGACTCGTATTGATGTAGCCAAGAATTGCATTGGTGGGGTTAATTTTACTTTTTGGTTGCCACATCACCCTGCTGACTCTTATTCATCTTGTGGTATATATACTAAGACCTGTAGATCCCTTTCGTGTGCCCTGGCAGGTGTCACCCATCCTATATTTGTGCGTCTCACTGTTTCTGCCTTGTTCAAGTACCTTACATTTGTGATGCCTGACATTCATTTTGTTACATTTGGCTCAGCTCTCCAATCTGTCAAACTTATATATTTATTTATTGACGCTCAGAGCTGTCCAACAGTGAAATATGCTGCCTCGGACTGTGGTGGAGTCTTCTTCTGTGGAGGTTTTTAAACAGAGGCTGGATGGCCATCTGGAGGGAATGTGGGTTCCTGCATGGCAGAAAGTGTTTGGGCTGGATGGCCTCTGTGATCTCTTCCAACTCTACGATTCTGATTTTATTGACTGATTGATTGCCATTACTGTACATGGCGCTTTACAGCTAAAAGAACAACAGAACAGTTTCAATCCAGTTTTAATTATAATCTAACCTCCTCCAGAAAGTGGATGCAGAGGAGAGCAGAGGGTTAACAACGAGCTGGGCAAGCATGGCTGTGATCCCCCTGTTTCTGCCAGCTCATATTAGGCCCAGTGGAGAACTTGGTCACACTTACTACAGCAAACTCACTAAATCTGCACAGCCACTTGTCCCCAATTGGGGGGGTCACCCTGAGGCCCACGTACACAACCCAAGGAGGGATTAAGTGGGGGAAAAGGGACAGAAACCCAGGGCTGGAACTGCGGGGCCAGCCTAGCAAGGAGATCTGACACAGGGAGAAGCTAACAAAATAAATATACAGAGCTTTCGTCAGACCTCACCTGGAGGAATACCATGTCCAGTTCTGGACAGCACAATTCAAGAAGGATATTGACAAGCTGGAACATGTCCAGAGGAGGGCGACCAAAATGGTTGAAGTCCTGGAAAGCTTGGAGCCCTGTGAGGAGCTGTCCCAAGAGCGAAACTAGTTGCCCATCAGAGAGTCTAAATTAACAAAGCAACATGATCAAGGCAAGTATTATTTCCGCAGAAAAATGGGTCAACATTAAACTGTCTCAATCCTCATTAAACTGTTCCAGTCTGTCCATAATTTTCAGACAGCGTGGCATAATCCAATGGGAACATGGGGTTTTGATCTCTTCGGGGAGGCTGCTCCCTTAAACAAGGAATGTAACTAACAGTTGCAACTCAAGGAGGCGGCTCCCTCTCCTCACCTGCCTGTTACCTCTCACTTCTAGGGAATGGACACCTCAAGGCTTTGGTTCAAATTGGGAAAGGGGGATTTCTAGTTTTGAGAGTGAGGATATCACCATCATCCCCACCCCCACCCCCATCATCGTGTGGCTTAGGGAGCTGGGTCTGTTTAGGTGGAATGAGAGAAGGTTAAGAGGTGACGTGATACCCGTGTTTTCGGAGGTTTTGAAACGGAGGCTGGATGTCCATTTGTCAAAGGGAGTACTTTGTGTCTTCCTGCATGGCAGAAAGGGGTTGGACTGGATGGCCCTTGAGATCCCTCCCAATTTTATGATTCTGTGATTCTAAATGGAAGATCAAGCCACCTAAATTGGCTGCCTATAGACAGACCCACCCAGCTCACAAATAGCACAAAACCAGAGTCCAGAGGCAGCTTGAAAACAAATGCCATGTCAGATCTCATGCCACAATTATCCCATTGCCACCTCATGACTTACCAGTTCAATCTGCTCGAGGGGGGCTTGTTGAAGTTGTGGGGCCAGAAAACAGCCAATGTTGTGGAGATGACCCCACCAATGACGTGGTCTCCAGGTCTGTAGTAATTAAATGGCTCATCATGTTCCCTGATCAACTTTGAGGGACATCTGGGCTCCTGCTCGATGCAAGCCAAGTTGGGTGGTGAGAGCAGCATCCACAGAAGGAGAATCAGGGTGTGCATCCTCCTGGCACAGCCCTCACCCTTGCGACTTCTCATCAGATCTGAAGAGGAATCAGAAGGAAAGATTCTTCCACAAGACCAAGGGGTCGGCAGAGGGACTTCACCTTCCCAGAAGAGGATGATGGGACCTTCTGCACTGGCACACAGAGTTTGCCCAGGGTAGATTTCACCCCAAGTTTGCTGGGGTACAGGAGGAAGCATTTATGTGCCAAATCCTTTCAGGCTGAATCTTGCCTTATTCTCAAATCAGTGTTTTGTCACAGGTAATCTTTGGGGAAAGCCCTTGAGGTTTTGGAAGAAGATGAATAAAATACTATAATTTTGATAATTGTAAAGGGGCAAGAAATATCTCTTCTTGAACTCTCAGCTCATTTCCACGTGTAAGGGGAACAGCTGGCAAAAAACATGTTTTCAGACAGCCACAGATGGAACTTCAAGTTCCTGCCTGGAGTCAGAGAAGAGCAGAGTTGACTTCAGCCCAACTTTGGACCAATGAAAACATGATTCTGGGAGCCAGGAAGGAGGAAATGTCTCAGGATGTACTGGAACAATCAACTAAAGAGCTCTTGTACCTTTTCAAACTACAAATCCCAGGATACCATAGGGTGCAGCTGTGACTGTCCAAATGTAAAGACAGGGCCATAATTGTGTAGTGTGAGAGGGTCCCAGGTGCTGTTGGCTGCATTTGAGAGGAAGATGAAGGCAAGCCAATTCTGAGTAGACCTTGCCTAGGAAAAAACAATGAAATTCATGGGGTAACCAGAAAAGGACAGGTGACATGAAGGTGCATAGATTGTAACTGCCTAACTACATATTGCGAAGGAAGCAGGTCCTGTCTGAAATCAGAAGCTAACCAGAGCTAGGCCTGGTTTTGAGTGTTGGACTAGAATTCTTGCAGAGCAGGGTGTGAATCCCCACTCAGCCTCAGAAACCCACTGGGTGACCTTGGGCAAGACACACTCTCTCAGCCCAAGAAGAAATCCTGCCAAGGAAACCCTAGGACAGGGTGGCCATAAGTCCCTTTTAGAGATCCAGTGTGGTATAGTGGTTTGAGGGTTGGAGTACAACTCTGGAGACCCAGGTTCAGTTTCCTGCTCAGCCCTGGAAGGCCACTAGGTGATCTTGGGCAATTCACACTCTCATGGAAGAATGCCATAGCAAACCTCCTCAGAATGAAACCCCAGAGACAGCATGAGGGAATCCAACTGGGATGCAACTCAGCTTATGGGCCAACGGGGTCATGCAGTCTAGTTCAATCAATTTATTAATCAATCAGTTTATTAATGTGTAGACCAAAGGCTATTTGCATACAGAATATTAAAATACAACACAATACAGTACAATACAAAATGTTAAAATAAAATACATATGTAAAAACAGCATGGCAAAATACATCATACGGTAAGTTATATAATAGTGTTATATGAGAAAAATTTAGAGTTTGGTTTAGAAATTGCTGCAATTAAAATGAATCTACTACCCAAAATTTATTTCTTAGTCCAAAACCTCCCAATAATTTTGAATGAGAAACCCTTTAAAGGATGGGAACAGGACTTAAGAAAATTCATATGGAACGGAAAGCGACACAGAATCAAATTTAATGTTTTAGAGGACAGCATGAGGAGAGGCGGACTGGGATTACCCAATCTAAGATTATATTATCATGCGAATGAGCTAGAATGGTTGAAGGAATGGATAGCTTTGAGAAACTCCAGAATTTTGACCCTAGAGGGGGAACATTTATATTTTGGCTGGCGTGCCTATATATGGTATGGCAAATCGGCTATTGATAGGGAATTTAGGGACCATTACCTCAGGAAGGCTTTAATTTCAATCTGGATGAAACATAAAAGGAAATTATATCTAAGAATACCATTATGGGTTTCACCTCACGAAGTGTTTTATCGAAGGGAAATTCCTAAGCCCAGTCATTGGCTTACATATAAGGCTATCCTAAAGATGCATGGGGAAAATTTCAAATTTAGATCTAAGCAGGACCTCTTTGAACAAGGCTGGAAATCGCGTTGGTTACTGTTCATGCAGTTGCGTGACAGGTTTAAAAAAGACAGAGACCTAGAGGGCTTTGAAATAAGAGAACGAGAATTCGATGCGGTATTAAAATCTGGAGTTCAACACAGAGTCAGCGTTATTTACAACATCTTACTGACTTTAGAAACCGAAACTGTTAAGCAAACAACGGTAAAATGGGCTAGAAATTTGGGGAAAGAAATCACTATGGAAGATTGGGAAAGCTCTTGGAAAATCACCTGGGAAGCAGTAAAGCCAGCTAGTCTAAGAGAAAATTACTGTAAAATGTTACATAGATGGTACTTAACCCCTGTTTGCTTAGCAAAAATAAAAAAAGAACCTTAGTGATGCTTGCTGGAAATGCGCCCGGAAGGGCATGTTCTTTCATATGTGGTGGGAGTGCGACGTAGCTAAGACGTTCTGGGAAGGTGTGCATAATAAAATCCAAGAGATATTAAAAATTAAATTTTCGCTATCCCCGAAAGTATATTAAATATGTTAAATATGATTAAATATGTTAAATATGATTTGTTAAATATGATTAAAAATTTACAAATTGACAAATGTAAAAAGAAAATAGTCCTTTTTACGATCACAGCGGCCAGATTATGTTATGCTCAACTATGGAAGAGGCCGAAATTCCCAAGATTAGAAGACTGGCTGATTAAATTATATGATATGGCAGAGGTGGACATTATCATGGAATCTTTGGAGGGTGGGGGAAAGGAGAAGTCATTGAGGGATGGAAAATGGTTTTCCCTATTTGGATTGACATGTGGGGAAATAAGGCGATATCTTTTATTGAATAACCATGAAGATTATTTCCCCCCTTTTTTTGTAGGAGGCTGGACGGGTTAGGCCTGATGTTGAAAAGGTCAGAAAACTCAACAAAATTCAGGGTGTACAAAGGTCAAAAGTGAGACCTTTGAGTGAAGTAGGTATTGGAGGAATTATTCTAGGTTTATTAAGTATAGAGTATGAATATTTGGTTTACATATCAGTTATATTTAAGCTACAGATATAAGGTATAAGCAGTGATGGTGTGGATAATTCTTGTAGATGCTGGAATTTAATTTGCAGGGGTTAGCTGTCACGCTTTGATGAATTAGAAGGAAGTTACAGATAAGGAAGCATATCAGTTTCAGCAATGTTAGGTGGGGTGGGGGGGTAAATAGGGTGTTTCATTGTCTGATACATGTTGGTTTGTATTGTATAGTTTAATTTTAGAGAGGGAATTTTTCACTATGTACGTGTATTTGTATTTGTATGTCACCTTTGTTAGTATAAGTGTAATTATGTGTGTTGGTATGCAATTTGTGTTATATGTGTAGCTAATTAATAAAATTAATAAAATATAAAAAAATTAAAAAAAAGATTAGCCAAGAACAAAGGGAAGAAATGAATAAGGACATAACTAAAGAGGAAATTTTGCAAGCTATTAAAAAACAGAAATCAGGGAAGGCACCTGGTCCAGACGGCTTCTCAGTTTTATATTATAAAGTATTTTATAAACAATTAATCAATCCATTATATGACATAGTAAATGAAATTAATCCGGAAACAAAAACCCCCTCATGGGAACAGGCAAATATCACTTTAATTCCAAAAGAAGGGGAGGAAACGCAAGAATTAGGAAACTATAGACCAATTGCTTTGTTAAACGTAGATTATAAAATATTTACAACCATATTAGCGGAAAGATTGAAAAAAGTTTTACAAGTAATTATACACACTGATCAAAATGGTTTTTTGCCCGGGAGAACTTTAAAAAATAATATAAGGATGGTATTGAATATATTGGAATACTATCATAGTCATAATGAGAAAGAGATGGCACTGTGTTTCTTGGATGCGGAAAAAGCATTTGATAGAGTTAACTGGATTTTTATAGAAGAAACAATAGAGGAGATAAACTTGGGAGGTAAATATATAGGTTGGATAAAAGCGATATATAAAGATCAAAAGGCCAAAATAACAGTTAATGGAGAAACAACTCAGAATATATCTATAGGTAGGGGAATTAGACAGGGATGTCCTCTGTCACCTCTCCTATTTATACTGAATCACAAATACAAGGGGCTAAAATTTGAAATCAAGAGTACAAATTGAGTGCTTATGCTGATGATCTAGTTATCATATCAGAGGATCCAAAAACAAGTAGAAAAGCATTAATGGATATATTAACAGACTTTGGAATATTATCAGGGTATAAAATAAATAAAGAAAAAATGAAAATGATTTTGAAAAATATAAGGAAACGACCGGAGGAAGATGGCGGTTTGAACGGCAGCTTAGTTTGGGAGCTCCGACTGAGCTGTTACCTTTCGCGGTGAAAATCCTGCCAGGTTGTTTTTTTTCCTCCACCAATGGCAAGGATTAATCTCCCTCCGGGAAAGAGAGTACAGAGGGACTCGACGGGGTCCTGGATTTCCTCTTCTAAACCTTGGGATTTCGGGTCCCGGGAGTGTGAGGAGGCAATCTGGACGAAGAGTGACCACAGCCACAAATTTGGTTGCTGGCGTTATGCTCAGCCTAGAACCGCCGATACCTGTTTTTTAATTTTTCAATTTTAGCTACGAAGAAGCATTGATACTGGACCGTGCCAGAAAGAAAGCCAAAACAGAATTTATCTCTTCGTGAGTTGTTAAGATTCTTAAGCTTTTTAAGCTTTATTAGATTTAAGCTTTCTCTTTTGGGACAGATCTGTTTGTGTTCACATGTATTGGAGCTATCATTGAATTACTGTTTGTTACCTTCAAGTAGAACGCCTACTTGCTTCTATGTCTCTGAAGAGAGAGGAACAGCTGAGTAATTACTGCTGAGCCGGAGGGTGTTTTTTCTGGTTTTTCTTCTCCCCTCCCCGCCGCTTTGAGCACTCTGACTAGTGGGATCTCAGAAGTGGGGATTCTCTTTGGTGTGCAAGATTTTCCTTTCAGCGAGAGTTGAACAGCTGAGCAGCTGTTTTGGAGCTACTGTTTGGGGCTGCTACTCTTGAGTAGAACGCTGCTTTTTGAGTAGAACAGTAAAACGCCCACTACTCTTCTCGGAAGAGGGATAAACAGCTGAGTCAGAGATCGAAATCAGGGTGAGAGACTGAAATCAGTGAAGCCAGTTGAGGGGAAGTGTTTCTTTGTTTGCTACAAAGACTTGAATGGGAGAAATGAACAGCTGAGTGAGAGGGAAGGAATCAGCAGTTAAGAGTGGAATCGGCAGGAAGTGAGCCTATTTCTCCTCCCCTCCCTGCTTTCCTTTTGAGGGGTTAGACTAGAGGGATTCCGAAGTTGGATCTTCCTTAATGCGCAAGGTTTTTCTCTGGTGTTTAAAGGCTCTTCTCTGTTCTCTTGTAATTAGCCTATTTAATTTCTATTTTTTGAACAAGTAATTTGGGGGAATCAATCTGATCTTCACGCTTTGGTTTTTTGTTGCAAAGTTTTTTGGACAGAAGTGGTATATTAGCGTTCTGAGTGACTGAAGGAGAGGGGAGGGTGAAGGCTCTCATAATTGTTAATAATACTGTTATATTAATAATGATACTGTTATACTATTGTTGTGCCAATCCCTAATCTGAATCCTGTTATTTACATAATATTGTACTATTGCGCTATTGCACTATTATACCTATATTTGAACTGAAAAGAGATCTGAGATTGGAAAGAGATATTTTTCCCGACCCTCTGACCTTAATTAAGTCATGTGAATTGGTTTATTAGTAGTCTGTTTTTGTGAGAATATGTTGGTATGATGTGTTATATACGCTAGATCTGTCTTTTGCTTTTTTAGGATTCTCTTTTACTATAAGATGGTTGAGTCAGACACTAGGTAAACACCGATAGGTAGAAAAGAATACATTATAAGAGCAAATATACATAATTGCATAATTAGAGGTTTGCCTGGAGGGACATTCAATAACTAAATTACACAATGGCTCCAAAAAAGAAAGAGGAAACAGCTCCCAGCCTCAATTACAAACACAGTTGGTAATGGAAAGGAAGTCATCTATAGACTCCTCCCCCTCAATTTCCATGTCACACTTACAGACTAGAAAACTATCTATTGAGCAACTATATGCGCCACAAACATTGAAAGCTGCTCCCAAGTACCGAATTCAATACCACACCCCCTTCTAGTGAAATGTTTCACCAAATTCTTCATGAATTCAGGGAATTTAAGAATGAGATAAGACAAGAACTTAAAGAAACTAGAACTGAAATAAGGAAAGATACGAAGAAAGAGTTAGAAAAAATAAACAAACAATTGTCTAGGATGGATAAGGACTTGAAACCCACAAAAGCAGAAGTAAAACAGTTGGAAGTGGCTAATGAAAGGTTAGCGAAGGAAACTAAAAATAATAAGTCTCAAATTAGACAACTGGAAGTAATGGTAGATACTCAGGAATTAAGATATAGGGATAAAGCAATTAAGATAAGAGGTTTAGCTGAGCAGAGGGGAGAGGACCTGTATCAAAGAATAGTACTTCCACTGGCAGATTACATTGGATACTCAATTGAAAGGATGGAGGCTGAAATAGATAGGATTTTCCGCATTGACTCTAGATTAGCTAAAGAAAGAAATCTATCAAGAGATATAGATGTGAATTTTACTAAAGTTCGAACTAAGGAAAAGATTCTACAAAAAAATTATAAAGATAAATTTTACATAGAGGATAAGGAAGTCAAGATCTTTAAGGATATACCATTTGAAATCATCAAAAAAAGACAAGAATATAAACAATTGTCCACTTGGCTCTCCAGACATGACATACTTTTCAGGTGGGAAAAGGTGGAGGGGATCTCCTTTTCCTATAAACATAAACGATACAAAATAACATCTCTAGATCAGATTTCAGCAACACTAAAGAAGTTACAACGAGATAAAGAAGAGGACCACAATAAAGAAAATGGCAATAAGATGGAACATCAAGCCGAGGAGGAAAAAGACATGATGCATAGAGAGAAGGGAAGAGAACAGATGGCTATGAGTAAAGAACGAGGACCAGGTGAAAAGGAAGTATTGGATAACGAAGAGGAAGAAGGTCAAAGTGAAATGGATGTGGAAAATTCAGAGGAAGATCAGGATGAGGAAGAAGCTGAGGAAGGGTCGGAGGAGGAGGAGGAAGGAGATAAGGACCAAGAGGATTAGAGAACTTTAAGAAATTAAACATATAATCATGAAGGTTCCTTCGTAGAATATAAAGGGCCTAAACTCTAATTATAAGCGTAGGCAAATATTTCACTATTTAGAAAAGAAAAAGATTGATATTGTCTGCCTTCAAGAAACAAAAATCAAAGAACAGGACGTTCGATATCTCAAGAACCCCAAACTAGGACGAAGTTTTTCTTCAAATTTCCAGAAAAAAAAGAGAGGGGTTATAATATATATTAATCTCTCCTTTCCAGTCAAAGAAATTTTCATGGATCCGGAAGGTCATTATATAGGTGTGGAAACTGAATTATCAAATGAGACCTTATTGGCTATTGGGATATACGCCCCTCAAGATAATAAAGCAATTTTTTTCTCCAAGGTAAGAGAGGATATACTGAAATATCAACAGCAAAAAGATCAATTTAATATTCTTCTGATGGGGGATATGAATGGAGTTGTGGACCCAACAATTGATAGATCTAGTGGCAGGAAAAAATATTCCCAAGGTAAACTACCAAAAAGTTTCTTTGAAATGACAGAATTTCTAAATTTAACTGATGTATGGCAACACAAATATCCTAAAATGCTGGGTTATACTTTCTACTCTGATGTCCACAACTCTATGTCAAGGATCGACATGTTCCTCACCTCGTCCTGGTTAACATCCAGAGTTAATGAGATTGAGATCCTTCCTAGGGTCTTCTCAGATCGTAATCCCATAATGCTTATATTGCAACCAAATAATAGGAAGAGAGATAACAGGAAACTGAATGAGGGACTTCGTAGAGATCAAGTATACAGGCAGCGAGCAAAAAAGGCGATCAAATTATTTTTTGCAGAGAATGATAATGATGAGGTCTCTGTCCATGGTATGGGATGCTAGCAAGGCTGTTCTTAGGGGAGAATTTATTAAATGGAATTGTGAACTGATAAGACATAGGCAGGAAAAAATAGCAAAATTGACACTGGATTTGAGGAACAAAGAGGAAGAATTTAGGAAGGATCTGAATAATACCAAACTAAGTAGGCAAATGGATATACTGAGAGAACAGATAAGTCAAGAAAACATTTTTGAGATGGAGGAGAAATTGCGAAGAGTTAAACAACAAAATTTTGAATTCGCAGATAAGCCAGGGCATTGGTTATCCTACAAACTTCGAAGGAGGAAGGAGAGAAATATGATTCTGAAAGTTAAAAGGGAGGACAGATTTACCACCGACCAAGAGGAGATTAAGAATGTTTTCCAACAATTCTTCCGGGACCTTTATAAAAATAAAAATAAAATTTCCGAGGGAGATATTGCTTACTACTTGGAGACATCTAAAGTACCTCATTTATCGGGAGACCAAAGAATTTTTCTGAATGCACCGATCCAGGAAAAAGAGGTTGATACTGCGATATGAAAGCTAAAAGAGGCTAAAGCACCAGGCCCTGACGGTCTAACTTCAATCTATTATAAAGTTTGCAAGGAAGAACTGCTACCTTTTCTCACTATAGTATTCAATCAGATTACTAAACTAGGGATACCTCAATCCTGGAAAGAAGCCACTATATCTTTAATTTTGAAAGAAGATAGGGATCCCCTATCCCCAACAGTTATAGACCTATCTCTCTTCTTAACACTGACTATAAGATATTCACTAATATTCTTGCTGAGAGACTTAAAATTGTTCTTCAAGATCTAATACACCATGATCAAAATGGCTTCTTACCAGGCAGAGGGGTGCGAGAAATATAAGAGTAGCAATTAACACGATTGAATACTTTGACAAACATAATAAAAAGGAGATGGCAATGCTCTTTGTTGACGCAGAAAAGGCCTTTGACAACATCAACTGGCAGTTCATGTTTGCGGCACTGGAAAAAATGGATTTTGGAAATGGCTTTATGGCTTGGATTCACCAAATATTTTTATATGCAGATGCAACGGCTCAAGTGCTAATCAACAGTGAGAGAACAGACAAGATAAAGATACAGAAAGGGACTAGACAGGGCTGTCCTCTTTCCCCACTTATATTTATAGCTATATTAGAAATACTCCTACTAAATATTAGACAAGATCAGAATATTAAGGGAGTGAAGATTAAAGATCAGAGTTATAAATTACTGGAGTTTGCTGACAATCTATTATTTTTTTCTGAAAAATCAATGGAGGATATTAAGATGATCACGCTTAAAATTAAGGAATTTGGAGATTTAGCTGGCTTTAAGATAAATAAGGAAAAAACGAAGCTCCTCCTTAAAAATATGACTAAGGACAAGAAATGCTTTCTTTCTGAAAACACGGAATTTCAAAATGTCCTGCAAATAAAATACCTGGGTATAACTTTAGCGCATCAAAACAACTTGCTTTTTGAATTAAATTATGAAAACACTTGGAAACAAATCAATCTGATATGATAAATTGGTCTAGGCTACAACTCTCTTTATTAGGTAAAATAGCTGTAGTAAAAATGAATATCCTTCCGAGGATGAATTATCTATTTCAGAATTTGCCAATTATAAGAAACGAGAAATATTTCTTAGTATGGAAAAGAGATATTTCAAAATTTGTTTGGGCTGGAAAGAGAGCTAGAATTAAATGGAATAATCTGATAGAAAGCAATCTGAAAGGGGGTTGTAACTTACCCGATCTGAGAATTTACTATCAGGCCAATGCCCTTACTTGGATCATAGATTGGATTACGTTAAGAAATAATCGAATATTGCAGCTAGAGTTTTGGTTGGCACGCATACCTCTGGTATGAAAAGGCTAAGGTAGATCCTGACTTTAGAAATCATTATTTACATCAAGCTCTGCTCAAGGTATGGAATCAGTTCAAGAGAAGGAATTATAGACAAATACCAGCATGGGTCTCCCCTCAGGAGGCTTTCCACACACCATTCAAAAATAAAGAAGATAAATGGATAACATATAATGATTTGATCAGGATAGTAGGGGGAGAAAAAATAATTAAGACAAGGACACAATTAAATGAGTCAGGTTTCAACTGTCAATGGTTTCTCTATCGCCAACTAAGAGAAAGATTCAGGATTGACATGAAGCTTCAAGGAATTACTATTAAGACACCTTACACAGCATTTGAAAAGATTTGCTTTGAAAAATCACAACATGCGACGTCCAAATTTTACAAGTTATTATTGGACCAGCTTTTGGAATCAGAAGCGGTCAAGGAGGTAATGATTAAGTGGGCCAGAAATGTAGGTAGAGAAATAAAGTTGGAAAACTGGGAAAGTAGCTGGGGAATTACAACAAAATTTACATATGCACAAGGCTTAAAAGAGAAATATATTAAAATGCTCAATCGATGGTACATGGATCCGGATAAATTATCAAAAATCAATAAATATTATTCTAATGTTTGCTGGAAATGTAAACAATCAATAGGTACATTTTATCATTTGTGGTGGCATTGCCCACTTACCAAACAATATTGGAAAGAAATACATTCGGAAATCTCAAAAATACCCATGATACAAATTCCACTAACTCCAGAACTTTTTCTATTAAATATGCTACACCAGCTGACCGACTATATTAGGAAAAAATATGGGAGGATGCTCCTATATTTAATAACGGCAGCAAGAGTAGTATTTGCTAAGATCTGGAAAAACAGTAACACGCCTAAAATTGATGATTGGTATAGAAAAATATTGGAATATGCCACACTAGATTGTTTAACTGTAAAGTTAAATCAGGAAGTGGCACACAATATCAACACTCAGGAAGAAAGTTGGAATAAGATATTTTTATATCTCAAGTCTCTTTGATTTAATAAAAAGCTCTTCCTAAATTAAGTTTTAAGAGTGAAAATCTCAGTGTGCATAAAGGGTATAGAGTGTTTTCTATTTTTCTTCTCTTAAAAGATATACGAAGAGATAATATGGATAGGGAATAATGGAAAATAAGGGAAAGATATAGAAATAAGGATAGACTCTAAGTCAAGATAAATTAAATCAGATAAAAGAAGTCAGTAAATGCGACAAAATAATGTTTTATTTTTGGCTTCGACTATGTTTAAATATATCTGGCTATGGAAAGGTATGGACTTTTCAAGTAAATAGGTAGTATACGTATCTTAGTTATTAAAATGTTGTATTAGAGACGATATTTCAATGTAAGATATAGCATAATGTGCTTTGTGTTGTTTTTAATGTTGTTTGTTTATGTATCACTGTCTTTATTTTTTTTCTCTTTCTTTCTCTTTTGTTGTTGTTGCTTTTTGTTGTTTTTGTTCTGATTGTATATAAATGCCAATAAAGATTATTACAAAAAAAAAATATAAGGAAACAAGAAGAGGTGGAGATAATAGAATTAACGGGATTTCAGACGGATAAAAAAGTAAGGTATCTTGTTATTAACATCTCAAAGAACAAGGTAGAGCTGTATGATAACAATTATAAAAAAATATGGGGAGAAATAAAAGAGGACTTAAAAAGATGGGGGAAATTGGATTTGTCGTTATTAGGTAGGATTTCCATAATCAAAATGAATACACTTCCCAAAATAAGCCCCTTAGAGAATCCAATAAAGACCTAGTGAAATTTATATGGAAGGGGGGAAAAAACCAGGATAAAATCAAATGTGTTAGAAGATATAAAAGAGAAAGGAGGAATGGGATTACCAAGCTTAAAATTATATTATTATGCAAACTGTTTAGAATGGATTACAGAGTGGATAAAATTAGAAAATAAAAGATTACTATATTTAGAAGGAGAGGGGCTACATTTCAGATGGCATGCGTACATATGGTATGGAAAAGAAGCCATAGATAAAAATTTTAAAAACTATTTTTTAAGAAAAGCCCTTATTATAGCATGGCAAAAATATAAAAGACAGTTATATTTGAAAATACCACTCTGGGTTTCAACACATGAAGCTTTTTATAGCAACCTAAAGTTGATGTGTGGATTAGATATAGAGATACTCTGAGAATACAAGGAGACTATATAGATTTTAAATTGGTAGAAGAATTAAGGAATGATGGATGGAAGACACATTGGCTATTATTTAGACAATTAAGGGAGATATATAAAAAAGATAGGGAGAAAGAGGGGTTTGAAAGAAAAATAATTTGATAAGCTGCTAAAATCAGAGATTGAACATAAAGTAAGTCAGATATATAAGATTTTGTTACTATTACAAAATGAGCCGGAAACGGTTAAACCAGTAATGATCAAGTGGGCCCGAGACATTGATCAAATTATAATGATGGAACAATGGGAAAAGGCATGGAAGACCACCTGGAAATTAATAAAGTCAGTAAGTTTAAGAGAAAATTATTATAAGATATTGCATAGATGGTACATAACCCCAATACAAATCACAAAGATATATAAAAACTCCAAAGATACATGTCGGAAATGTGATCAGAGGGGTATGTTCTATCACATATGGTGGTATTGTAAGGTTGCAAAAAGTTTCTGCGAACTAGTACATGATGAAATTCAGAAAGTGCTTAGAAGCAAATTTAAAATGTCACTACAAATTTATTTATTAAATATGATCGAGGAATTGCAATTAGACAAATCACAAAAAAATATATTTATATATATAACAGCAGCTAGAATTTGTTATGCCCAGGTTTGGAAAGCAAAGTGTCCTCCTAGATTAGAAGACTGGCTGTTAAAACTATATGAGATGGTTGAGGCAGACATTGTGATAGAATCTTTGGAAGATAGTATGAAAAGTAAATCGAGGGAAGAATGGAAAATGGTTGGTCCGATATGGGAAGCTTGTTGGGGGGAAAAGGCTACTAGCTTTTTAAATATATGAGAAGTTCTGAATATTTATAGAAACTTGACATGTTGAGAGAATGTAGGGAGAAGAAAATGCTTAAGAGATTAAATAAAAGGGGAATAAGGAAGCAAAAGAGGAAATAAGAAAGTGAAACAGTTCTTTTTTTGAATAATGTAAAAGAAGAGATGAAGGAATGTTACAGATAAATGAAGCAACAGAACCTGAGTTTCGGCAAGGGGGGTAGACGTTATATGTTAGTGTATTGTATTGTAGTATATAGTTTTGTTTTGTGCTTTATAATTTTGGTTATGTTTATTATTTGTTTGGTTATTACATGTATGTTTAAATAAAATTTAATAAAAAATTTTTTAAAAAAAGGTTGGCTGTGACCTTTGGTCCAATAAAATACTTATGATGTGCATGTGGAAAGCACCAGGGGGAACGACAGAGCATGTCAGAATGAGGTAATCCCAATATGACAAAAGCTGAGCAAAGGGCAAAGGGTTACATCAGCCATGGGATATGAAATCCTGGCTGGGGTTGCATCAGCTAGTAATGTGTATATAAGGAGTTGAGATCTAGCCAACGTTTCTCTCAATTGCCTGATTGTTGGCCGGAGGCTTTGCCAGAAGCGTATCTCCACTTGATGATGAATCTCTGTCGGAGGATCTGAGAATCCTATAACTACGTATATATTGGAGTAGAAGATTAAAAGCCTCCAGGTGTCCTTGGAAGACCACACTGTGTGATAGTGTTCCTTCGTGGGTGAGTTTTGTGGTTAAAGCATTGCTGCATATCATACTCTCCTATACACGCTTTCGTTGCTGTGCTTATCATACTCTGCTGTATGTGTTTTTTGTTTTTGCACTTGACTCTGAGCTACGTTTTGGCCAGAGCTCAGCAGAATGAGGGAAAACTAATTGCGGTTTGCATAAATCCTATTATCCACCATCCCTCCACAAATACCTAAGAAATTGAGAGCTTTGAGATTTTGCCTTTTATAGATAGTCACCGTGCCTACCATGCTATTGGCAGGAAGATCAGTTTTTGCAAAGTACTGGAAGAAAAAGGAAATCTCACCAAGGTATAAATGGTTGAATAGACTAATGTCTTTTGAAGAAATGGATAAACTAACAGTTAGACTAAAAAGTCTTACAGAAAGGTTTTTGTAAGGAGTTGGCAATTATTGCTTGACTACTGAAGAGAAAATGAGGGCAACACGATGACTTTGGGGTTCTGAAATTGCAGTTTCTTTTTTTATTAGATATTAAAATATTGTGTGAATAAACCATCATTTTTAACTAGTTATAGTAAAATAAATAATACAGTTCAAAGCACACTTTACAAAGAGAAATATAAAAGAAAAAATAGATTGATCTCAAAAATCCTCTAATCCTTTGTAACTTTCTTCTAGCGGCTCATAATCATGAATCATTTTCAAAGACCACTGACCCTAAAACATTTTTCCACTATAAACATATTTTATTCCTATTTCATTATAACCACATTTTTATATTTCCATCGTAATAAAAATTATTCCATCTTAATCATAAACCATTCTCCTAAACCATAAATCATAAACCATTTTATATAACAAGCATATCTTTCCTCTTATTAACTTTTCTGCTTTCTTACTAGTCCTTCTGATTTCTTTTTCCCAGAATTAAATCATATCTAATCTCTTATCATAGGAACGAGGCAACGATGTCTCACATCTTTGTAAATAAAAATCAAAACTTCAATGGCACCCCGCAAAAAGGAACATTTTTATGAAGTCATAGAGCTTATGCAGATAACAGGTCACAACGACACATGATAGTCTGGAAAACCCTACGTCATTCAACCAAGCAGGGAGGGAGGACTTTCCCGTGCCATTTACTAAGGTATGTACCAAGGGCCGAAACGGAGCTGGACTCCACTTCCCTGCACTGGCGAGAGAGCTACAGACTTGAACTTCAACATTCTGTAATGATGTAAACAAGGCCTAGTGGTGCACAAATGCAGCCTGAACCAAACTTTAGCCAAAGCAAGCCTTGGGACTAACAGACCATTTTTAATTTGAGTGAGATCCTCCAGAAGTAAGGCCATGATTCCTATTAAAAGTTTCCAAAACAGCAAATACTTCCTCTCAAAACAACTGATAATAAAAAGTTCCACTGAGAGTTTTCCACAGATGTGAAAGTCAACAGAAGACAATCCAGTAGAGGAGAGTGTTCATCGGTCTTACTAATAAACAGAAAGTCTTGTTCCTTTATTAAAATCATTCCAATAAAGATGCAATTCATCAAGAGAAAACGACTGAAACAGTCAAGTATCGAAGAACATTTAATCCTTTAAAAATCCAAAATTAAAAAAAAATTCAAAGTCCTGAACAAAATCTAAATATATAAAAAAATCTACACTTAAATCCTAAAAAAACCCCAGAAGAAAACAGAAGAAACACTTAATATTTTAAGATTAAATAAAAAAAATCCAAAAACTATTCTAAGTAACAAAAAGAGTACCATCCCTTTAAAATCTGACAAGAAGGTTCCAAACTTTATTGAAGTCGATTACTTCAAAGCTTGCTGCAGGCAAAGGGCTTCTTGTATTATAAGACAGGAAACTCCAATTTCTTACATGACAAGAGGTCTGGGCGCAAAGAATGTAATATCCATACGGAGGCTGAATCTTTCACACTCTGGCTCCACCGAAGCACACAATTCTCCAGAGTCACCAGACCTGCTTGGCCATCAATTCCCAAAGAGACACTTTGCAGGTCCCGATCCTGGCTCAATGGAGTATTCAGACCCCACTGTCAAGCCACAATGCTTCTGGGGACCACGATCTAGCAAAGCTCACTACCATTAATGTGATGAGCTGCTAGAACCTGCAAGGTCTGATTTGTGAGCAAAACATTTCCCACACTGCTGACATTTGTATGATTTCTCTCCTCTGCGGACACCCTGATGAGTTACGAGGACTGACTTCTGAGCAAAACATTTTGTGCATTGCTGGCGGTTGAATAGTTTCTCCCCTGTGTGGACTTTAAGGTGCATCTTAAGATGTGACTTCTGAGAAAAACATTTCCCACACTCCTGGCATCTGTAAGGTTTCTCTCCTGTGTGGACTCTCTGATGAGTCACAAAGTATGACTTGCGAGCAAAACATTTTGTGCACTGCTGACATTTGAACGGTTTCTCTTCTGTGTGGACAGTCTGATGATTCATAAAGTGTGATTTCCGGGCAAAACATTTCCCACACTCCTGGCATTTGTAAGGTTTCTCTCCTGTGTGGACTCTCTGATGAGTCACAAGGGCTGACTTCTGAGCAAAACATTTTGTGCACTGCTGGCATATGAATGGTTTCTCTCCTGTGTGGACACTCTGATGACTCACAAGGGCTGACTTCTGAGCAAAACATTTTGTGCACTGCTGGCATTTGAATGGTTTCTCTCCTGTGTGGACACTCTGATGAGTCACAAAGTATGACTTGCGAGCAAAACATTTCTCACACTGCTGACATTTGAATGGTTTCTCTTCTGTGTGGACACTCTGATGATTGATAAAGTGTGACTTCCGAGTGAAACATTTCCCACACTGCTGACATTTGAATGGTTTCTCTCCTGTATGGACACCCTGATGAGTCACAAAGTGTGACTTGTGAGCAAAACATTGTCCACACTGCTGACATTTGAATGGTTTCTCTCCTGTATGGACACTCTGATGAATCACAAAGTGTGACTTCCGAGCGAAACATTTTCCACACTGCTGACATTTGAATGGTTTCTCTCCTGTGTGGATTCTCTCATGTCTGAAAAGGGCTGAATAATGAGTAAAACATTTCTCACACTGGTGGCATTTGAAAGGTTTCTCTCCTGTGTGGACTCTCCGGTGACTCTCAAGGCATGACTTCTGAGCAAAATATTTCCCACACTGCTGGCATTCATATGGTTTCTCTCCTGTGTGGATTCTCTGATGAGTCACAAGGACTGACCTACGAGCAAAACATTTTGTGCACTGCTGGCATTTGAATGGCTTCTCTCCTGTATGGACTTTCAAATGACTCTCAAGGTATGACTTCTGCGCAAAATATTTCCCACACTCCTGGCATTCGTATGGTTTCTCTCCTGAGTGGAGTCTCTGATGAGTCACAAGTGCTGACCTGTGAGCAAAACATTTTATGCAATGCTGGCATTTGAATGGCTTCTCTCCTGTGTGGATTCTCAGGTGACTCTCGAGGTCAGACTTGTAAGCAAAACATTTCTCACATTGCTGGCATTTGTGTGGTTTCTCCCCTTTGCAGATTCTCTGATGAGTCACAAGGCATGACTTCTGAGCAAAACATTTCCCACACTGCTGGCATTGGTATGGTTTCTCTCCTATGTGGAGTCTCTGATGCCTCACAAGGTGCAAATCTCCAGTGGTATATTTTCCAGACACCTCACATTTAAAATCATTCTTCACAGCATGGGCTCCCTTGTGAATATGAAACTGCTTCTTTTGGGCAAAACACTCCCCACATGCAGTGCATTTGTACAAATCCTCGGTTGTATCATGTTCCTCATTCACGTAGTTTTGCAGGTGTCTGGAAAGACTCAGTTTGTGACTGAAACACTTTCTACGCCTCATCCATGCCTCTGCTTCCCATGAGTTATCTCCTAGAAGAAAGACAAGGACAGACAGGTTGAACCTCAGATTCAGAGAAGAAAGAATTCTGGGAGCAACAATGGAACTAAGCAAGCTCGAAAGGGAAAAGAAACACCAGAGAAAAAGGAGCTTCTGTGTCCTCTTTCCCCCTTCATAGGTATTAGCCCCAATTGCTAAATGGGCCCCTTGATATACCTGAAAACAAGGACTTAGCTGGTTTGCACCAGTCCACCCAAACCACTTGTCAAAATTTGGAAGGTTCTCAGCTGCCTCTCAATATGCAAGATACCTTCTGTATCTTTGTGTATGTGTGTGCTTGTGTGTGTGCATGTGCACATGCTTGTGAGAGAGTAAAACAGGAAGGTGGGAAAGGAAGAGATGAGCATGAAACGCTGAAGGTGAAATGCTGGAGTGGTGCAGATGGGCATGAGGGCTGGTGGGAAAGTGGGAGAACAGAGGCAGAAATGGAGAGAAATCAAGCACATGAGAGCAAAGGGCGGAGGGAAGCCAAGCAGAGCTGGAGGCATCAGCCGGCTCATCTGCAGCAGAAGCTTGCAACTCACTAAACGTGTTAAGATTAAAAATGGGAGTGAGATGGGCATGCAGCCCAGTGGTGTGGTGATTAGTTCGGGAGGGAGGGGAGCTGAAGCTCTTAACAACGGGCAAGCTGTGCTGTTGCTCTTGGGGTGGGGAGAGCGGGGAGAACACACAACTCTCCTTGTCCCAGTCAGGAGTTTTGCTTGTGTGTGTGCATGCATCTTCAGCCTCATCTTAATGTACATTTTTAGGAGGAAAAACATGGTTAATTATTTTGAATGACTCCATTGGACCTACAAACTTGGGAGGCCATTGCTTTCTGACCCTTTTGTGGCTCTTCCCAGAGGTACCTTCCTCTCCACGCAGAGCTAGATTATCTGTGACAGAAGCTGAAGCAGGAAGGACAATTTTTAATGTAAGCACTTTGAGTTCCATCTGGAGAGACAGGCGGATTTTACACACACACAAACATACGTATATATAAAGAAATAGGAAAGGCTGAGCAAGGGAGCTGGACTGAGGAAGACACCTGAGAGCTTCATGGCTCAGCTGGGATTTGGACCCACTTCTAGTGAGAGAAAGGCTCCAGGCAGCCTCTCAGACAGGAAGGAACAACTGTTGGGGAACAGGGGGCTCATAATGGACACCCAGGGGATCTCATTGTGCCACCTGAGAAAGAAATATAGGAAAAGAGTCTGCTCCTGAATATCCCCCAACATCCCTTAGGGGAAGCGGGGGCAGTTTTCCTACTGCTGGACCCTTTCTGAGCCGTTGGAAGGCTAGGGGAGTTCTATTTCCCAAGAGGAAGTTGGAGGGGTGTCCAGAGGTGAAAGAACTCTGCCAAAAACTCAGCAAAATTGCTCTGCCATGGGATGAGGGGTCTCTGAGGGCAAAGAAAATTAACTGCCATGGTTCTTTCTTATGGAATCCTAGGACTGGCTGTCTAGGTAGACATTACGTAGAATCCTCAACCGGAGAGCTCTAGTGTCTCACAAGACTGCACATCCCAAGATTCCACAGGATGTTGCCATGACAAGTAAAGTGGAATCATAGCACTATGACAGTGTACTATGACCGGATCCTCGGTCTCCTTAGGAAGGGCAATGGATTCATGTTCCTTACCCAGAGAGGACACATTCTCATAGTTTTCCATCATGACCTCCTTGTACAAAGATCTTTGGTTTCCATCCAGCAGGGTCCACTCTTCCTCTGTGAAATACACAGCCACATCCTCAAAGGTCACCTGCAAGAGCAAACAGTCCTCATAATCAAAAAGAGACTAGCCAAATGTGGAGGAAAACACATGGTGCCTCCCCAACAGTGTTTCATCACTTCAGAATAGAGATGGATACTTTTCATAGTCCCCCATTTGTTTCATTATTTCTATGCATCTTGAACGTGAGAAAGAAAAGGTTACAACCTGACGCCTTGATGAGCTAGCTTTCTCATGTGAAGAGAGATTTTCTTTAACATGTGGGAGGTTTTCCTAATAGGTCCTCCTAATCAGCCTTGCCCAAGCTAGTCTCCTGCTGGTATTTTGGATTTTTACTCCCAATATTTCCAGCTATTTTGACAGATTAGTTATTTTGGTACCTAAGGCAGGAAATACCACAAGGGTCTCCTCCCATATCTGGCAGTAAAAATAAAAGAACCAAGACATTAAACAATTAGAAATTGCTGCCTCCTATGAAGTTCAAAGCCAGCTGCCTCCCTCCACCTAAAAGCCAAGGATTTAATGTTAACCCAAGTACAGAGCAAGTTCTGCTCACAGGCCCAAGGGGTCCCTGAAACCTATTCCACCACCCCTGGCCCTGACTGGCAGGGGGGAAAGAAGAAAGGAAGAACAAGATGCCAGGAAACACTGATCAAATAAGCTGCTTCAGGACACATGGCATCTGCCCACCCATCGTCCCCCCTCGCCTGATTGACAAACAAAGGTTTCAGTTCATGGGAGGGGAATTGAACAACTCTCGGGGGGGCGGGGAGAATCCTTCTGCTCTTGGAATTGATAATCTGGGACTCTCTGTTTAAGAACCCTCCCAGTGGCCCTGTTGCAAAGGAAGAGGAGATGAGTGTTAACCTGCTCCAAGGACATCTTTCTTGCAGTTTCTTCCACAGAGGAGGAATCCAAAGCAGACTCTTCTTTCTGCCTCAGACTGGGGACCAGTCAGACCTGTCCTGGGTCTCTCAGCACCTGCACAAGGCAGAAAGGGAGCTGTTTCACATGGGCACACATTTATCAGGTCTTCCATGGACCACACAAAAATTATTAAATCCTTCTGAGGACAAATTAAGCCTGAATTTTCCCCAGAAGACAAGATGACTTAATTGACGCTGTATTTTAGATACACTGTGAAGTGACATGGCTCATGGGAAAAGATAACAATGGTCAATAAAGTGGAAGGTAGCAGGAAAAGAGAAAGAGCGACTGCACGTGGATTGACTCAAGGGACCCAAAATGCTGAGCCTGCAAGACCTGGCTGAGCCTCTTAATAAAACTTGGAGGTCTCTCATTCATAGGGTCACCTTGTGTGGAAGCCAGTCTGACAGCACAGAACAAGCGCAAATATCTCTTCTATTGGGTTCCTTCTTTCATCAGAAAACACAAAGAAACAAGTTCCCTACAGTCGGAATTACCCACAGGATTTAGCTCTCAGGCAGGGGTGGGGATCCTGCAGCCCTCGGCATTGGTGAGCTGCAACTCTCAGCACCTCTCACTACCCAAGGGGCTGATGGGAGCTGTAGTTCATCAGTATCTGGAGGGCCACAGGAGGTCTACCCCAGTCAAGAGAAAATAAACTGGATGCAGAGAAGGAAAAGAGGCAGAGGCCCCCTCCCACTAGCTTTCAGAGGTAGTTTGGGGCACAGAGGGTGGAAAGAGCTTCCACCCCAGAGCTTGCCTTCTTTTACCTCAGAACATCTATAGGTACACAGCCCTCCCAAGAGCCATTGCTGTCTCTCAGCCTCCCCTGGAAAGGGTTTAGGTGCCAACTGGGCATGTATCTATCTAGTCAAAGTGGTTTTGCCTGGGATCCTCTTTCAATGGCCAGCCAGGGAGGCAGATTTAAGGTCTGCAGGAAGAGAGAGAAGCAGAGAAACTGTCACCTTCAGCTCCTGTTTGTCCTTAAGAGTTAGACAGCAAGCTCAGCTTTCTAGAAAGGGAGGAAATGTTAGCATGGGGAAAAGGAAAAAGCCACAAACTCTGTCCCATTTCCAGGAGAAGATGGGTCTCCTTATAATTTCCTTGGGGTGGAAGGGAAAACAGAGGAGGCATGAAAAGAAGTTAAGGGGACAAGAAGGGGGGGTTGATGATGATGGCAGAGAGGGAGACACACCTTAAAAGTGTTTAAGGCAGAGAAGAAGCAGGAGAAGTTTTTCCCCTTTGAGTGCCCTGGGTTGGAGTGCCTGATGAAGGAAGAGGGGCTGGGTGGGGGGTTATGAGGTGGGTTGACTCAAGAAAGGATGCCCTTCTCCACCAGCTCCTCCCAGACAGTCTCTGCATGGGAACTGGAGACTGAGGCCATGGTGATGGGAGGGGGCCGCGGGAAAACTCTCCTGCTAAAGCAGTGTGGCCTAGTAGGAAAAGGTGCCCTTGTGTTTTAGGAGACTGAGAGTTCCAGTGAATGAACAATGGAGAAGAGATCCCCTCCACCTGCCAAAAAATAAAAAAATCATTTTTTGCTAAGCAAGGGCATGAGGTTGGGAGGAGGAGGAATTATTTGGGGTCCAGTTTACCTTCCTCTCAGCTCAGACAGAGGCAACAGTCAGGACTGTTTCTTATCAGCTTTGGCTGATACGTCAGCTGCACTCCTTTCTAGAAAGACCTAGAGATGATAGTGCGTGCACTGGTAACTTCAAGGTTGGGCTTCTGTGTTGTGTTGTATATTAGGTTTCCCTTGTGCCAAGTTCTGAAACTCCAACTAGTCCAAAATATTGCACCATATTGGTTACAGGAGTGAGCGTGTCACACCGATATTAAAATCACTCCTCTGACTGCCAGTTAGTTTACTGGCAAAGCACAAAGTGTTGACTATTCCCCGGTTTGGGTCCAAGTTACCTGCATGATCACCTCATTCGGTACAATCTGCCCTATTCATTCAAGTCCTCTGGGGGGCATTTACTGAAACCAGCCACAACCAGATTGGCAACCGCCACTCAGTGGATCTTTTCGTCAGCTGACCCTAGAACGACCTGCTGGAAGAGATTCGACAGCAACATAGGCTGCTTGGATTAAAAAAAAAAAAAAGTATTGAAGGCCTACCTCTTTCGGAAAGACTACCCAGTCAATTTTTAACTACGAATTCTAAATTGATGTATTTGAAATTTTTTTTGTGTTTTTAGTGTATTTTAAACTACGTGTTAGCTACACTGCACCCTAAATTATTATTATTACTAGAACGACTACTAGTATGCCACTTCCTCTCCTCTGTCCTCCTTTAAGTTAACTAAGTGTGGAACCACTTTGGCACTTTGAAATCAGTTTGTCCCTGCCAAATTGGGACAGCTGGGGAGGATGGCGAGTGGGTGCAGGTGCTATTCCCTTTGCTCCTTTCCCCATAAAAGCTGGGGGGAGCAGATCTATTAATATTCTCCAACATTAAATCTCCAACTCATTCTCTCCATTTTCTGCCTCTAGGCTTGAGCTCCTGAAGGCAAAGTCTCCTCAACCACTCACCCTGGCACACAACCGCCCTAAGCTAACAGAATCTCTTTTCTGGTTAAGGAACCTCATGGGGGGGTCTCTTCCTCCTCCTGAAGATTTCCTGCCCCTCTAGGAAGCTGAGCGCTCTCCTCTCTTAACCCTTGGGGGACTGAGAAGAGGAAGAGAAGGACTCCCCAGGCAAAAACTACCAAAGGCTGACCCTCTGTGCTCATTGGACCATCCAACCTTTTCCCCCTCATTCCTCCCCCCTCAACCCTCAAAGGATGCCCCTCTGGTCTGAGCTGGACAGCAGTTTTCCCTTGGAAAACACTTCCCACCCTCCACCCTTCTTCCCTTGACTCTCTTCACCTTCTCTCTCTTCCTCTGCCTCCTGTTCTCCCTGCGCCCTCTCGGCCCCAGATAGGAAAAGTTCACCTGGGGCTAGAAACCCCCGCCGTGCTGGGAAACTGGGCACAGAAAGGACTTTCCCTTGGGAAGGGGGCAGGAGGACCTTTTGCAGGGTGTGTGGGAAGGCTAGGGTCCCCAAAGAGGCCAGATCAGCCACCCTTTTTGGCCTGGAGAGTCACCCAGTTGGGCACACGGGGGACAGCAAAGGAACTGTTTAATGAAGAAAAGCACTATTAGTTTAGTACGGTTTTATACTCTTTTACATTTTGGTTATAGATGTATCTTATCCATCCTCCTACAGTGGAACCCTACAGGTATGAAAGAATGGGTTCACGCATTTATTTGGATGTTTCCCTTGTGTATGCATTTTATACAGCACCTTTCCCCCAGTGCTGGGATGCAAGGCAGTATGCAGAATTTTGAAATATCCAGTAAAACAGAATAAATATAGCTATAATATATACATTTCTTGAACACTGCAAGTCTAGCACCTTCTTTTATACCCAGCAAGCTCTTAAAGGTCTCTCTGAATGAAAAGGTGGAAAGACAAGAGGGAGGGAGGGAAGCCAGCCTAACCTGACTGGGAAGGGCAGTCCACAACCTGAGCAGCCGCTGGAGAGGCCGGCCCTGCCTCTCCACTCCAAAGGGAAGGGCCTCTCCCACAGATCTTTAAACCCAGGAAGGCTCGGGTGGGAAACATTCAAGAGAAGCAAAACCTGCTGGCCTGGTGATGGGGCAACAATAGAGGTTGTTGAGAGAAATTCAGAGGAAAGAGGTTGGGGGTGATGAGTTCAAGATGGCAGGGTAGCAACATATACCTAAAAAGGGAAGTCATTGTTAAAAGCATATAGGGGGAGGGGGATTAAGGATATCTAAGTGCCAATCATCTCTCTGGAACTATCCTCATGGCCAACAGAGAGGAGAAGGGAGAGAAACCGCCTGACCTGGTGGCTTCATTTCAGACGTGCATGTTGTTAGTTTTGGATACCAAGTTTGCTAAAACATGCTGACAACTTATTTTACTACTCAGAATATTTTCTTTTTTCAGTTGCATCAGAACTCTCCCTTGGCACCTCTCTCTGCCTCGCCCATTCCCTTCCTCTTTCTTGCCTCTCCTCCTTTCTTCCCTTAATCTGCATCCCTTGCAGGTCTCTTAAAGGGGATCCCAGGCAAAGGCTGTGAGGTAACTAAAGACAGAGCTTTAAGCCTTTTTGGAGGCTCACAGAGTTAAGTCGCACCAATCCTGTGGGGCCAGTGGCTCCTCGGCTGTTGCAAAGGGAAAAGAAGAGGAATCAGGATCCCGTGGGCCTCCCAGAGTCCCTGCCTACATAGAATCAGAGAGCTGGCTGAGGTTCTGGCGGAATCTCCCTTCCTGCAATGTGAATCCGTTGCTCCTTGTCCTAGTCTCTGGAGCAGCGGAAAACAAGCCTGCTCCCTCCTCGACGCGACGTCCCTTCAAACATGGCTCTCACGTCCCCTCTTAACCTTCTCTTCTGCAGGCCCAGCTCCCTAAGCCGCTCTCATACATTCCTAAGCGAGGGGCTGTTTGCCAGCAGGTTCACCACCGGAAAAAGACGGAGGGTTCGTCCCTCTCTCGGTGGACCCATTCCTCATTTCGCCCCCTTGGGTTCCTTCCATCCTCAGATGGCTTTTCCCCCCTTTCCCCCTTCAGAACATCCCAGAGTGGTCCACCCTCCCCTCTCCCGGGACCCCAGGAAAAAGGCCTCCCTCCTCTCCTCCTAAGGTTGCTTTTAATTCTACTAAAACGCCTCCTGCATCGTGTCTTTATTTTATAAACCGGACGGTTGTTCTCCTCCTTTAAACGGCAGCCCAGCCCTAGATCCGTGTGTGTCCCTAGAGACTATTGGGGGGGGGCGCGTGTTAGAGCTTCCATCTTCCCCGAGGGCAAAACGGGAGGGAGGTGAGGTCAGTTTCAGCCCCCCCCCGACAAGAGGCAAAGGAAGGCTCTCCCCTCTGCCCCGTGGTGGCTGAGGGAGGCAGGGAGGGAGGGAGGCCCCCAGGGGGACCCCCAAAGCCAGGCGGCACTTTCGGGGCGGGGGATCCTTTGCATTTGGGTGACACCCCACTGCTCTCCCCCCCACCGCCTGCCTCGGGCCTCTCAGGCGTCCCCCGAGCCTGGAGTGTCTGACCCCCCTCCCCTCCCCACAGCAGCCTCTTCTCTTCCCTCCCACGAGCCCCCCTCGCCCCCCTCTTTCCAGGACCCGGGAGGCTGGGGGGCGTCTCCCCTCCCCCCAAAAAATCCCAGCATTTCCTGCCTCTCCGAAGCATTCGTTGGCCTTCTGCCATCCCATAATAGTCCCCTAGGAAAGCCCCCCCGGCTCCAGCAGCAAGGCTGCTTGTTCTCCCCTTCGCGCCCCCTCCCAAATCTCTCAGCCCCACGGAGACCCCCCAGAGGAGGAGGAGGAGCCCGGGGGCCTTTCGGGGGGGAGAGAGAAGGGGGCCTTCTTTCCACCCACCCACGTGACCCCCCAGACAGGTTCCTCTCAAGGGAAGACCCTCCAGCCCCCCTCGAGGGCTGTGGTCCCAAGGGGGAGGCCTCCCCACCCCACGAGTACGGACGGGGGGAGACCTCTTATTACCTCTCCTCTCCGGCGTCCTCCTCCCGCCCGGACAATTCAAATGGCGCCCCTCCGGAAATGACCCAGGGGAATACGTCACTCCTGCGCCGCTGAAACCACCCTTCCTGCCTCTCTAGGAAGCTCCGCTCGCTGCTCGGAGGACTGGCGGCGGGCTGGCAGGGGGGAGGCGGCGTCTCTCCTGAGGCGGCGGGTGGCGGGAGGCGGGAGGCGGAGGGGGACGGACGGACCGAGCAAACCCCCCACCCTCGGCCTCTCTGCGCGGAAGGGCGGCGGCATTAAGCTGCGACGAGAGAGACTGGGAGCACCGAGGGCCGCTGAAGCCATTGAACTCCGGTTATAGCGCTATGATCCCACTTTCAACGTCCTATGGAATCCCGGGGGCGGCCGGCCCCTCCCGAAACCGCAAACTCCGGGATCCCATAGGATGCTGAAAGTGGAATCATAGCGCTATAACCGGCTGGTGCGGAAATGGCCTCTGTCCCGAGTGTGCTGAGAGTCGCCTGAGCTTGGGAGGAGGAGGCGGTGAACACTTACTTGCTTACTTACTTATTTATTTTCCGCCCCACCTTTCTCCCTGCAGAGGATCCGGGCCACATGCTTAAAGGCAATGAAATGGTAACAAGGTCAGAAAGGAGGCGCAGCGGTTTGAGCCCCGGAGCACAGCTGGGGAAACCGGGGTCAAGTCACTGCCTGGCCGTGGAAACCCCCTGGGAGACCTTGGGCGAGTCACACTCTCTCAGCCTCAGGGGCAGAAGCCTGGAAAGGGACCCCACAAAAGCTCCTGATCCCCACTTTCCCAAGAGCCCCTCTTCTGTGGCCCCCGAGTCCTCTTTGGCCCTTTCGCTCTTGGGTGGGATCCGGGGAGGGAAAACACTGTGGCAGACACTGAGGGGGTTCATACTGATTGCAGCAGAGACTTTAGTAAAGGAAGAGATGTCTGAAATGCTGATATGGGGGAGACGGTTCTGTTTTCCATCCGTGTCAGTGGCCACGGAGGGAGGTAAGGCTGAACCCCCAAAAGCAGAGTCCCCCCTCCTGGAAGCAGAGGGGAGAAAAGGGGGACAGAAACAGCCGCTCTTCCCGACGCCATGTCTCCTCCGCCCCTCCCTCTTGGCCTCCCTCGGTGGTCTACCTCGCCCTGCATGCCGGTCTCAAGGACGCAAAGGCCCAGGCCTGCAACACTTTAGGGTGGGAGACCAAAAAGTAACTTCCCCAAGCTCTGATGCGCAGGGAGAGAGACCGTCCCCAGTGAGTTCCCATGTGGGTGCCAAAGAGAGATCCACGTGGAGACACAGGCCTTGTTTTCGTCTTTTCCTGCAAGCCCGTTTGGCACCCGTCTTGAGAGAAAGGTGGCCTCTAACTAAAATTTCAAAAAAAGTCAGCAAAACTTTCAGGAATATTTTAATAGAATGCAAATGTGTGTGTGTGAGAGAGAGAGAGAGAGAGGTGGTGGGGGACTCGGTTTCTCATACATAGTCAAGGTGTAAAAGGTGTGCTAATGTCATTCCAGGTTCCTTCTCCTCTCTCCAAGATGTCTGGTGAATGGATCATTTCCTCTTCTTCCTCCTCCTGATGAAGGGCTGCCTTTCAGCAGTATTTCTCCCCTCACCTCTGGGGGCTCCCCAGTCTTGGTTACAGCAGCCTTTTTTGGTCTGGTTAGTTGCCAGGACAGGGAACTCCTCTGATGCTGATGAGGGTCCCTGTGGGAGTTAAAAACCATCTAGTTGATGGAAGCGGGCTGAGTCATTGTGGTGTGGAAGTGAGCCAGGACTCAGACCAGAAGGCAAACTGTCAAGGAATGAAATCAAAATGGTTCCGGGGGCAAAATGCCATAATTCAGATTTTCAGCTGCTGATCTCCTGGGCTTGGCTTGCCATTGGCTCACCTTCTCCACTCTTCCTTCCCAATCCCTCCTCCGCCTCCCTGTTTTCCTACCACTATCCTTAGCTGTAGACCTTTTGCACCACTTCTGCCGGGAAAGCACTGAATGGACTTTGACTTGATTCCATGCTGGGGGGGTCTCCTTTGGCCACTGCCATGACTCTTTGGCTCTGCCTATAATGGAGACAGAAGTGGAAGTCATTGAAGAAAGAAGAGGCTTCCTACGTCATTTAAGACTGACCTTTTCCTCTATTGAGTTTCTGAGCCTCTCCATGAACCAGGACGGGGGCAGAGTAGAAACAGGGTGTCCACGAGGAGGGACAACTATGGTTTAGACATCCCATGTGTGCAAAACCAACAATGATTATTTCATTACCTGCAGAAAATAGCCTTTTGCAGGCAGTGTTGTTCCAATGTACTCATGCTACGGGGTGTGTGTGTGTGTGTGTTAACAAACACCCCTTCTGAGCCTGAGCCCCCCTGCCCTGCTGCTGGGAGAAGGTGCTTCTCCTCTACTTATGAGAGCAAGGGAAGCCGCTTCAGCAGCTGGAAGATTATTCCTGGGTTAGGAATGCTTGGGAGCCACTCCTACTCATGGGTACGTAAGCTGCGTATTAAAAGTAATTTGGCCATGACATTCTTAAGGCCTTAAAACTTCTTCACAGATCCCAAATTAGGCATGTCAGAGGCCAGATTGTTCCATCCCTCCTTCACTGCCTCCAGAGGCTGCTGTGAGTGGAACATCTGACGAGAGGGGCCACCTTAGAGAAACATTCCCCACTTCCTGGGCAGAGACTTGGGTCCCAGGGCTGTCAGCTTCTGATGGGAGACTGAGACTTACAGCCTTTCCACATCACACTGTTATCACACTGTATAGAAGTGTTTTGAAATACATGCTATTTGTAAGTTGTTCGCCGCCTCGATCCATATGGAGAGGCGGGATACAAATAAAAAAATAAAAAAATAGGGTTATTATTCCGCTTTTAACACCCAACAGAATCCTGGGGTTTGCATTTTACAGAGGGGCCTTTAGATTTCTCAGCCAGAGAGTTCTTTGGCCTCAGTAAACTACAAACCTCAGAATTACACTGGATGTTGGAAGTGGAATAATAGCGCTATAACAGTGCAGGGCAGAAACGCCCTTAGTGACCTGACTGCTTTTCTTGCAGGACTGGGAAATCCTCTTGCAGGAACAACAGAAAGGATGTGGGGACTGCTGAACTCCCTCTTTCTCCCTCTTATGGGAGCTCTCCTCCCTCCCCTTCCAAAGACAGGATGGAAGAATCAGCATGGTCACATCCCTCCCCAAAAAGGTGTGTGGCATATGCCATGCTTGCCATTGTGGAGGTATGGCAGGGCTACTTTGGCCCCAAGCCTGGTAGCCAGAGCTCATCCTGGTCAGAATCTGAAGCCTCCACCTGCACTCATCCTAGGCCCCATTTCTGTCTCCTTCCACCCCTGTTGCCAAAATGGTGGCCATCTGGCCTAGAGAAGGAGGTCGTCACCTCCTTCCCTGTGTCCATGGTGCAGGGAAGAAGTGAAATTGGGCTAGCTGGCTTCACCAGGCTTAAACTCTGTGCCCCCTGGGTGGTAAGGCACCCCACTCCGCCAGCTGGAGGGCCACATGCTACCAGGCTTCAGGAGGGGAAGAAAGGTCAATCATCCACCCACCCTCTGTTCGCCCTCCCAGTGGTGCTTCCATCGACATGAGCACACCTGCTGCAGCAATGTCACTGGTAGCTTACTGTAGGAACAGATTGCATTGCTTATAATGTTTGGTCTTTGAAAATTGCCTCCAGTTTGATCACTGAAGTCTTGTACATGCATCACGCTCCAAATAAATCATGTATTAGCACTGATACATTTGTGTGTGTGATCTCGGTTCCTGACACTATGGAACATCTGTAATTTCAGGACATGAAAAGCATAATCATGCAAATGATGAAACTGGGCCAGATGGTTTCAGCTATTCAAAAAACAATGGCAGAGACTGAAAACCATTTATGCCTCTTCCATATCCTGTTTCTCTAAGAAGAATCTCGTCTGAGATCACCCTGCATCAATACAGATGTTAAATTAGTAGGGATTTAGTCTCCAGAGACTTCAATGTATTTTCATAGAATCATAGAAATGTAGAGTTGGAAGAGAACACACGGGCCATCTGTCGGGAGTGCTTTGAGGGTGTTCCTGCGTGGCAGGGGTTGGACTGGATGGCCCCTGTGTTCTCTTCCAACTCTACATTTCTATGATTCTGTGATTCTATCTGAAGACAGATACTGAGGGAGTTATCTCTGAGTAATGATTGACAGAGAGATTTAGTAATGGGAAGAGAGGTCTAAAATGGTGGTGGTAAAGCCATTTTGCATTTGTTAAATATCAATGGCTGTAGAAGGAGAAAGGGGAACCTTGGCCTGATTCCTTTGACCACTCCCCAACTGAGCAGCCTCACTATATTAATGAGATTTACATAACAGTTGTCTAACCTTTTACTTTTATCCATTATCTTACTGGAGTATTGTTATTGCATCCCATATCACACAATCTCAGGCCAGTGTACAGTAAAGCCAGTGCCAGCCATTTTAAACCGTGTAAAGCAGCCAGTAATAATGTATACAGACTAAAACCATTTGATGGGTGAAAACAAGATGATTGCAAGCAGCTGAAACATTGAGTACCATTTAAAAGCGGAAAGCATATGCAGAGTTGGGTGAAATTAAGGAGGCCTCAGAGGGTTTGATAACAGGGTGATAACAGCTTTAGAAGACACAATCTAGAGGTACTATCTTTCCAAACAAAAAGTGTTTCATGCTTTCATTTTATCTCTACTGTAGACATTCTGATGCCCTCAAAGGGTTAAATTCAGAACAAAATATTTTCCACACATTTTTTATATGGTTTCTCCCCTGTGTGGACTCTCTTGATGCTTGAAAAGGGTTGAGTCCTGAGCAAAACATTTTCCACACTGCTGGCATATGAAGTTTCTCTCCTGTGTGGATTCTCTGATGCCTCACAAGGTCTGATTTCTGAGCAAAATATTTCCCACACCGCTGGCATTTGTGTGGCTTCTCTTCCGTGTGGATTCTCTGATGCCCCCAAAGGATTGAATCATGAGCAAAACACTTCCCACATTGCTAGCACTGGTATGGTTTCTCTGCTGTGTGGGCTTTCTGGTGATTCACAAGCTGGAAAAGCCAAGTAAAACCACTCCCACACTGCTGGCACTTGTATGGTTTCTCTCCTGTGTGGAGTCTGATGCTTCACTCAGTCTGCCTTCTGAGAAAAACACTTCCCATATTGCTGGCATTTGTATGGTTTCTCTCTCATGTGGATTGTCTGATGCTGCAAAAGAGTTGAATACCAAGCAAAACATTTTCCACACTGCTGGCATTGATATGGTTTCTCTCCTGCGTGGATTCTCTGATGCCTCACAAGGTTTGAATGCCAAGCAAAACATTTCCCACACTGCTGGCATCTGTATCGTTTCTCTCCTGTGTGAAGTCTCTGATGCCTCACAAGGTCTGATTTCTGAGCAAAACATTTCCCACACTGCTGGCATTTGTGTGCTTTCCTTCTTGTTTGGGCTCTTATGTAGATCACAAAATGTGAATTGTAAGCAAAATGTTTTCTACTCCTTTGGCATCTGCATGCTTTTTCCGCTGTGTGCACTCTCTGGCATTTCTCAAGGTGCAAATCTCCAGTAGTAGGTTTTCTAGACACTTCCCACTTAAAACTATTCTTTACAGCATAGTCTCTCGTAGGAAACTTCATCTTTTGGGCAAAACATTCCCCATGCAGAGTGCATTTGTACAGATCCTTAGTGGAACTATATTCCTCTTTCATGTGAGATTGCAGGTGTCTGGCAAGACCCAGTTTGTGCCTAAAATACTTCCTGCATTTTGTGTATACTTTTGTTTTCCACCAGTGATCTCCTATAAAGAAGGACAAGGACAGACAAGACTGAATCTCAGTGTTCAGAGAGGAAGGATCTTTGGGAGAAACAACAGAGCTAAGGAAGCTCAAGGATGAAAAGAAATATCAGAGAACGGGAGCTTCTGTGTCCCCTTCCTACCATTTATAGATACCAATCACAACTGTTAAATTCAATCCCTTGAAATGTCTGAAAACAAGGACCTGAGCTGACTGGCACCACTTCACCAACACTGGTGGTTAAAACTTGTTTTTGCAGCTCCTTCTCGACATGCAAAGCACCCTCTGTGTTTGTGTGTATAAAACTGAAAAGTGGGCGGGGTGGACATACAGCCAAATGGGATGGTAGTTAATTGAAGGAAGGCGGTGAGCTGAGGCAGATAACACTGGACAGGCTGTGCCATTGCTGTTGGGATGGGGATGGGAGGAGAACACACATCTCTCCTTCTCCCAGTCTGCTTTCCTTGTGTGTGCATGCATACGCATCCTCATCAGGAGTTTGCATGTACACAAACATGTACAATTTGGACAGAAAACAAGGAGTAGTTGTTAGTTATTTAGTTGACTTTCCCAGAGGCATCTTCCTAGCGACACAGTTCTAGACTATCTGTGACAGAAATTGAAGCAGGAAGGAGACGCTTTAATGTGAGTTGCTTTGAGTCTCATTTGGGGAGAAAGGTAGGACAATAAGCATATTAATAAATTTGTCACAGTAAAGTTCCAGAGGATGACTAAGACAGGGATTGGCTACTGTTCCTGTTGATTAGGGGGCCCATACTGGACCCCCAGGGGATCTCAGAGGGCATTTCTCCATTGTGCTACATAAAAAATTAAAAATGTTCTGCTCCTAAATATTCTGCAAACATTCCTTAGGGAAAAGGGGGAAAGTTTTGCCACTACTGGGCCATCTCTGAGCCATTAAAAGGCCAGGGGAATCCTTTTCCCAAAAGGAAGTTGGAGACCTGTCTACATCCAAGAAGGGCTGGTAGACAACCCAAAAATTTGGCAAAATTGGTATGGGATGTGTTTTTGGACACACAAGGGCAAAAATTATGAACTGCCCTGGTCCCTTCCTATGGAATTGGAGGATTGGTAGTTTAGGAAGGGGCATTTAGAATCCCAAACTGGAGAGCTTTAGTCCCTTGCTAAACTACAATTCTCAAGATACCACAGAAGGATGCCATGACAATTAAAGTGAAACCATAGCACTATGACTGTGTTGGGAGGAAATGCCCCCTGACTGAGATAAGACTGAGACAGAAAGATGAAAAGTTATTAAAGAATCCAGTACATGACACTCTCCTGGGAGCCTTCAGAAACAGCAATTCATCTTTCAAAGAGGTTACAGCCCCCCCCAAACCTTTTTCTAAAACCAGAAATGAACTTCTGGCCACATGTGGCTTCTTGGCGTGTCTGTCTTCCTTGTCAGGAAGTCCATCTGGAGAGTCTCTGGGACACAAAGACCAGCCGAATTTGGCCATTGTCTCAAAAGCCCAAAAGATCCTTTGGGACCCTTAATGGCTATTAGAGCTCATTGGGACTGGCTTTCCAGAAAATGGGTAGGGGACCTGTGGCCTAAGGGTTGGCTCTATGTTTAATCACTCCCAGTGTAAACCAGGAGATTTTTGTTGATCAGGACCTGTTGGTTCTGACAGGTCTGTTTGAAACATGGCTTCAAAAAGAGATCAAAACAGAACCAGGAAGGAAAAAAATCCAAATTCCTTCTTCTTTTAGAAGGAAGAATTATTTCATTCAGCAAAAGCATTCCCCCTGGAGGACTTTCTCCAGGGAAAGTTTGTTCAAGACTTCAGCCTTAATTTTGGATCCTGATTTGGTCATACCCACTGAGAACAGTGGAACTTAAATTATCTATGGTCACATTGTTTCATTGACTTCAATGGGTCTACTCTAATCACGACAATGGGAAAGCAACCAATTAAAGACCTTCTTCCTATGACACAATGAAGAATTGTTTTTCATTTGCTTTTTCCTGTTTCTTTCACTATATGTTACTTTAACTCACCAAACAGCGATTAATACTCATAGAGACCAGAGGGGCCATCTAGCCCAACCCCCTTCAGCCATGCAGGAACCCCCATCAAAACACCCCCAACAGCCGGCCACCCAGCCTCTGCTTAAAAACTTCCAAAGGAGACTCCACCACCCTCCACTGAGGCAGCGTATTCCACCGCCAGACAGCTCTGACGCATTCTCTCCTTCATTGGCTCCATCCTCTCCCTCCAGACTTCATGAGCTCCTGAATGCAAAGAGGAGACTGGGCAGTCTCCAGTGACGTATTTAAGTCTCTTACTTCAAGTCTCAAGTCCAGGCTCAAGTATGGGAGCCAACTTTAACAGGGAAAAAAAAGGTGCTGATGATCTGTGTATGGGGTGGTTGAGAGCAAGCAGGACTGGAAGGAAGCCCTCAGCCATCAAAGAACAGACAAGCCCTTCTGAAGGAAACTGCTTCCCACTCGGCTTGGTTGGCAAGGACACCTTCTCTTTCCTATTCACGAGCAAGCAGGATTGAAGGGAAGCCCTCAGCCATAAAAGAACAGGAAAGGCAAACTGGAGGAAACTGCTTCTGACTGAGCAAGGAAGTGGTTGGATGGGGAAGGGAGAGGAGGAGGGGGTCCCATTAACACCACTGGGACTTTATCCCCTAACCCTCCCCTCAACCCAGGTGCAGAGACCACTCCTTGCTCACACTCACCAGAAAAAAAGTGCAAAGCCCTGTTTTCCTCCCATTTAGCTCTTCCTGCTCTTTTGCAGAGGCAGAGAGGCAGGGATAAGGCGCCTGGAAAGCTCTGATTGGGTCATCAACATAACATTCCCTCATCACTGATTGAGGGAAGGCTGAAGAGGGAGGGGGCAGCAAGTTGATCACTAAAAAAAGACAAAAATCACGTCAAGTGTGTCTATTTATTGAGTCATGTCTGAGTCAACAAAGTCCGACTTGAGTTCAAGTCAATTGACATGAGTCTAACTCACTGGCAGTTTCATTAACGCCCCCTACGTGTGTGTGCACATGTAGCACACATGACCCTCCCTGGATTGGGTGGCCATGTAAGGTTTGAAGTACGAGATGCTGGGAGGCAAGAATCCAGCCAGTTCTGGACTTTGAGGATGCAGTTTATTGAGCGAAGAAGCGAAAAGAAAAACAAAAGGCACACAGGCATACATATACTCTGACTCCGTCAGAAAGGCAAAGCAGGCAATGGAGCAGGGGTCTTTTTGTTCCAACAGATTCTATAGGCTTTTCGTGCACGAGTGGCAAAACAAACTGCCAATCCATCAACCCACCATGCCGAAACGGGCAGGAGGGAGGCTATTCCACCTTGGACGCTAATTATTGCGGCACCCATGGGCCAGGTACATGATAGGCTCATGGCCAAATCTCATTACCTGCCCGAAACAGCAGCGGAAAGTCTCTAACCAGGCTTCGCTCTCCCCTCACCATACCAGAAAGCAAGCTGAACTGAAATGTGTGAGTGTGTAACACAGGGCCTACCCAAAGGGCTTTGGGCCCAATAGCGTGTGCACACACGCGCACAGTTGCTTAAGCTGAATAAATCTCTTTTCTGCTCTAGAAACCACAGGTGGGTGGGAAGAGCCCCCCAAAACCAGTATCTCTTCTCCTTCTTTGCTCCTCCTCCAACAGCCCACCACCCACCAAAAGCAGGCAACTCTTCCCACTGGGGAGCACTGTCCCCTCCCATGGAAAGGATCTCCCTCTACACTCCCCAATCATGTTAGCCCACTTTCAGGGAAGGAAGGCAAAAGGAGAGGGACAGAGAGGAGGTGAATTTGCCAGTGGAAGAAGGGCCTAGATTACTGGGGAGGGAAGGGAGTGTTCTTTCCAAAGGAGGAGGAGCAATCAGCTCCTGCCAGTGAGAAAGGCCTCCAATACGCACCAGGAGGTGGCCTCCAACCTGTGTATGCAACGGGAGGCCCAGCCTGATTGTAGCCTAGGGTTGCCAGACGTCAGGGCCTGGCTCTCACTGTCCGGGTTCCATGAATCATCTCCGGGTGGGAGATGAGGACAAATTCTGCAGTTTTGGAGGGCTCAGCTCAAGGCAGGAAGAAAAGGCACTGTGCAAATCCCCTACACGTTGCAAGACTTGTGGCTAGAACTTTCTGAAGACTCTTCAGGGCTCTATGAGGGTCATTAATCATCAAAGAATCATACATGGAGTGGGAACGGGCCCTGTGGGCCATCAGATTCAATCCCCTCCTCAATTCAGGATGTCCAGCTAAAGCAGTCCCAGCAAGTAGCTGCCCAGCCTCTTTTTTGAAATTTCTAAAGAAGGAGGTCCTACCATCTGTCTAGCTCACTGGTGCCATTGCTGAACCACTAGTTCTGCCCTCTGAGGTAGCAGAGAATAAGCCTGCTCCCTCCTCTTTGTGGCAGCCCTTGAGGTATTTAAAGAGTGAGATCGTGTCCCTCCTCAAGTCTTCTCTTCACCAAGGTGAACATGCCCAGCTCCTACAACCTTTCCTCATACGTTTTGTCCTCCACACCTCTTATCATCTGCCTTTCTCTGAATTCACTCTAACTTGTCTATAACCTCATTAAAATGAGGCACCCAGAACTGAATGCAATACTCCAGGTAAGGCCTGACCAGCACAGAACACAGGGGAAATATTATATCCCTCCACTTGGAAACTGTGCTTCTATTAGTGCCATCTTTACTATCCACTTACGATCAACCATACTCCCAAGGTTCTTTTTTGACATGTAATACTGCTCAGCTAAGCATGACTCAACTTGTGCATTTGGTTTTTGTGGCCTAAATGTACATTTTGTCCCTGAATTTCATTTATTAATTTCAATCCAGGTTTCCAGCTCATCAACATCCTTCTGAATTCTCTCCTTCTCTTCCAACATCTTAGCTCCCCCTCCAGGTTTTGTATTATTTGCAAATTTGATAAGGATACCCTCATGCAATGAAGTTCCAGGTGGCTATCTGAAGCAACAGTGCAGCCGGGAAGCAGGTTACTAAGCAACCAGAATAGCACCTCAGAAGAGAAACCCAGCCCAGTAGTGTGTGTGTGTGGGGGGGGAGGGTACGGCTGAGAGAAAAAGTTATATAAAAGCATGTACCTCTGGGTATTCAATCCTTCAATGAGAGCCTAGCAAGGAGTTAAGGCGCAGGGTTCCTCAGTCAGCGGGAGAGTGTGGCTGTGCTGGGAAGTTTGATTCTCGGTTGGAACTTAGTAAGAGGCAGAAGAGTAATTGATCCTTAGTAGAATCTGATCAGAGAGTTTGACCCAGATCAGGGGTTAAGCCTTTGGTGTGAGTTTAGCAATGATACGATACTTCTGGCATATATGAAAAGCAAAAGATATAATTAAACTTTTTCTGAGCAGGGAGTTGTTTACCTGCTATATTGTCTAGAAAATGCACTGAGGAAATGTATCAACCTTTATCTGCATTTGAAGTCAAACATGCTACTTTATTCTTATGGCTACCTTAATAAACGTTACTATTTATCTTTGTAAACACTGATGGCTGAGTTGCATACAGTAACACAGAAAACAAACTATCATAAAATTATTAAGTAGTTCTAAATAAACATTGCAAACCCTCACCCTTTTACACAAAGTTGGCCTTGTAAGCAGGGAGGCACAGCTGTGTGGCAAAAACAGGGCGCCTTGTCAGACTGGGATAAGGCCTGTCATTCCTCTCCCTCATCCTCAAAGTGGGGCATTAATAGGAGTATGGTGTCTAGATCGAGGGAGGTACTGGTACCACTCTACTCTGCTTTGGTTAGACCCCATCTTGAATACTGTGTCCAGTTCTGGGCACCCCAATTCAAGAAGGATATTGACAAGCTGGAGCAAGTCCAGAGGAGGGCGACCAAAATGGTGAGAGGCCTGGAAGCCATGCCCTATGAGGATAGACTTAGAGAGCTGGGTATGTTTAGTCTACAGAAGAGAAGGTTAAGAGGGGACATGATAGCCATATTTAAATACTTGAAGGGATGCCACGTAGAGGAGGGAGAGGGCTTGTTTTCTGCTGCTCCAGAGACCAGGACAAGGAGCAATGGATTCAAGCTGCAGGAAAGGAGATTCCACCTGAACCTTAGGAAGAACTTTCTGACAGTCAGGGCTGTCCGGCAATGGAATCTGCTGCCTCGGAGTGTAGTGGAGTCTCCTACCTTGGAGGTTTTTAAGCAGAGGCTTGATGGCCATCTGTCAGGAGTGCTTTGAGGGTGTTCTTGCATGGCAGGGGGTTGGACTGGATGGCCTGTGTGGTCTCTTCCAACTCTACATTTCTATGATTCTATGATAAGTGGGGGGATTCTCAAAGCGTTCACCCCCTGCCTCAGGCCTACCACAGCTCCCCACAGAAAGGCTTGGAGTCCGGCTTCTCCCTTCCCTCTTGTGCTTTTAAAACTGCATTCCTTGGCATTCATGGCTACCCTGGCCTTCTCACATCCCATAATGTTCCCCCAACCTACCACACGGCCCAGGAAACACCCCCAGAGCCAAATGCCCCACCCATCCAGCAAGGATGTTCTTCCTTTTGAACCCCCTTCCACAGTCCCACAGAGACCCCCTAAAAGGGGAAAAGAAGCTTCGCAGCTGAAAAAAACCCCATTCCTTTGGAGGGGGGGGAGAAGAGAAGGGAGCTTCCTTTCTTACATCCAAGGAACCCCCCAACTCAGGCTCTCTCTCTATAGAAAACACTCCAGTCCCCAACAGTCAAATCCCATTTTGCTCTTTCCTCTGGACAGCAATTTCCAGATAGATCCCCTCCTCTCCCACTCTAGGCCTCCTAGAGATTAATGGGGAGGGGGTGGCAAGGCAAAAATGGGAACGAGGTGGGTTTCAAGCCAACTCTTCTTATGCCCTGCAAACATGGGAGGGGGGGAGATTCTTCCCTCTGCTCCAGCTCTCATGGGGGAGCTCTGCCAGGGAAAGGAAAGGAGACCAGGGGGATCTTCAAAGCAAGAAGATGGGGGGGAGGCTACACTGAGACAACCCTCAGCCCCAATCCTTTCCCCAGCTGAGGCTGGCCTCAGGGCCTCTCAGGCTCCCCCAAGAGCTGGGGGATCAACGCTCCTTCCTACGGCAACCCCTTGTCTTAAACCCTCAAGATTTTCCTTCACCCCCACTTTCAAGGAATGCAGCTCTGGGGGGGGTGTCTTCTGCCTGTTCCCGCGATTCCTATTTCCTGCCTCTCAGAGGCAGAAACTCTTTTCTGGGCCGCTTTCTCCTCCTCCTCCTTCTCCCTCCTCCTGACCTTTTAAACTGGAGGGAAATGTTGGGAATTGGGGCAGGGGAGAAAAGCCCCCCCGCCCCACTTCAGTTTTCCTAGCTAGAGGGAGGGAGGGAGGCCAAGCACACGGATCCCTTCCTTCAGCGCCCAGCCAGCATTGCCGAAAGGGCGCCTTCCCCTTTCCTTCCCCACCGGAGTGAGTCCCGGCCTCCTGGCTTCCTCCCAGAGGACCCTCTCGCCCGCCCCCAGGAGACCCCACCTCCTTTGGGGAAGGGATGGAGGCGCCTCCTCAAGAGAGCCCAGACCTGGAAGGAGGGGGGAAATCACTGATGACCTCAGGACCAAGCCGTTCTTGGGGGAAGCGCCCCTTCCGAGGAGGCCCAGCGGGAGGGGGGGTCTCTCGCCCGCCGCCCTCTCTCTGCCCCACCCTCCCTTCCTGAGGGGGGAGGGAGGGGGAGGGAGACCAGGGGGATGCTCAAAGCAAGCCGGCATGTTTTTTTTTGCGGGGGGGAATGTCATTTGCACCCCTCAGTCCCTCTCCTCCCAAGGCCAGAGTTTGCCCCCCTCCCCCTCCCCCTCCCCCTCCCGCTGCCCTTCTCTTCATTCTCAGCATCTGGCCTTCCGGCACCCCGTAATAGCCCCCACCCCTCCACGTGGCCTCCCCCCCCCAGCCAGGCCCGGGGCAGCAGGAGGGGCGCGGAGGGGGCCTCCCACCCCGGGACCGCCGCCCTCGAGGCGCTAAAAGGGGGACCGCGTCTCTCCAGTCCTCCAACCAGCGAGCGCTACATCCTAGAGAGGCAGGAAGGAGTGTTTAAAAGCGGGCGATGCCTAGGAGTGACGCACTTCCTCTGCTCATTTCCGGGGGGGAGACGGTTGGCCGAGGAGACGGGGGAAGAGAGGTAACCCGGGGCCCCTCCCGCGAGGAAAGGAGAAGGGCCCCCACTTTGGGGATCACGGCGCCGGGGGCGGCTGGAGGGTCTTTGGGAGGGAGCGTGTGGGGGGCGCGTGGGTGGAAGGCAGGCCGCCCCCCATCCAAAATCGCACCGGGGCCACTCCGGCCGCGAGGCCCCCCTCCTCTGTCTGGGGGGGGGTCTCTGTAGGGGCGGGGCGGGAGACCGGCCTTCCTGCCCGAGGGAGGAGGGGGACTATTATGGGATGCCAGGAAGCCAAAGGAGCCCCGGGAGGCGGAGGGTAAAGAAAAAGGGCAGGAGAGGCGGGAGAAGGAGGGGGAGGGGGGAGGGAAGAGGCTGCTGGGGGGAGGGGGGAGGGGTCAGAGACTCCGATCCCGCGGGAATTGTGAGAGAGCTGAGGGAGGTGGGGGCTGCCCGAAAGTGCTGCCTGGCTTTGAGGGTCCCCCAGGCCCCCCTCCCCCCTCCCCCGGCAGAAGCCCCTCCCGAAGGCGGGGCGGAGGAGGAGATCTGCCTTTGAGGCTGCGGAGGGGGGAGGGAAGCTGACCTCACCGCGCCCCCCTTTGCCCTCCAGGAGGAGGATAGCTCCCTCTCTCTCTCTCTCTCGTTCACACACACACACAGACACACGGATCTAGGGCTGGGATGCATATCACAGCCACAAGGCAAAGGAATTCAAAAGTCAAGTTTTTAAAAATTAAATCCATCAAAATCCACAGTCCCAGGTCCATCAAAATCCAATGGGATGAACAGAAATATGTATGTAGTTCTATTTCACATGCAGTAAAATACTGTAAAATACAAACACTATGAGGAATTCCAAGCGAGGTGATCCAAGTGAAGTAAAAGGAGCACCGTTTCTTTACATTTTCAGGTCATGAGAAGTTGAAGCGTTTTAAGTTGATGTTCTAAGCTGCAGCAAACAGGGGCTTCTTGCATTTCCTTCCTATAAAATTTAATAAGCAAAATATCTTTACTGCGAGAGGTCCAGTCAAGGGCAGTCTAATGTCCACGTGGGAGGATGACACCTTCTCATCTCCTCGCACTCCACCAAAGCTCGCCGATTGTCTCCTCAGTCCAGCTGGTCTGGAGATCTTCAGGCTCCCTATGGATCAGGAAGCCCCTTTACTTGAGAGCCATTTCTTTTTGAAGGCATGGAGAAACGTTTTCAGGTGTTATCAGCATACTGACAGTATGCCGCCCCGTGCCTCCTGATGATCTCTCCAAGTGGTTTCATGTAGATGTTGAATACCATTGGGGATAGAATGGGACCTTGCAGTATGCCATATAGCAGCTTCTTTTCTGAGGGAGCAGATATCCCCAGGTGCCAGCATCTGGAATGTACCTGGCAGGTAGGATCAGAACCACTGAAGCACAGTGCCTCCAATTCCCAGACTCCTCAGTCATTCCAGATAGTCGGTGGTATTGAACGCCGCTTAGAAGTCCAAAAACACCAGCAAGGACGCACTAACCCCTTGCCGCTATTCAGGTAAAGGTCATCCACTGAGATGGCCATACCAGTCTCAATTCTGTATCCTGCTCTGAAGCCAGTTTCAAATGGGCCTAGATAAGTTCTCTAAGACTGCCTAGAGTTGGGTACCTACTGTCCTCTCAATCACCTTGCTCAACAAAGGAAGATGTAATATTGGTGTATAGTTGTTTAAGTCCAGAGGGCTCAAAGATGGCTTTTTTAGAAGTGCTTGTAACCACCGCTTCTTTTGGTCAAGAAGGAAAACTTCCTTCCCTGAGATGCATTAATAATATATTGTAATTGAGAACCAATTGCCTCTCCTCCCTGGACAACCAGCCAAGACAGACAGGGATCAAGAGGACAGGTTGTTTTCTTTACCTATCCAAGAAGCTTGTCCACATCAGTGGTACTCACCAGCTGAAACTGATCCACTATAATCCCATTCATGGAATTCGCAGATGCAGTACATGCAGAGAAAAAGGCTTTCTTTGCTGCACATATGGCTACCTTATAGAACAAAGATTTTTTCTTTACCACGTCCTGTTGGATAAAAGTTGAGTTTTCCACCACCTGCACTCTAGTTGTTATCCTTCTCGTTTCAGCCCCCTAAGGTCTTCTGTATACCCAGGGGCCCAATCAGTAACAGGTTGGAGAGGACATTTGTCAGCGATTGTGTCAAAAGCCTTAGACAGAGCTTGATTCCATCTACTGACCAGGGCTTTGACAGGATCCTCGAAGGTACCAACCATAAAACCCTGTAAGACTTTCCAGAATGCTAAAGGATCCATTAGCCTTTGAGGGCAGGCCATCTTAAGAAGTTCACCACCTCTGCACGGACAGATAGTAGCTGTGAAACTAACTCTGACCAGAAAATGGTCTCTCTTGAACAATTCAGATATTAATCACATCTGCCCACAGATCTGTATGTTCTGAGCTGAAAACAGCATCAAGGGTGTGACCTTCTGAATGCGTCGGTGCTGTGAACACCTGGAATGGATGCCATGAACTCCTGAGCTACACCTGACAGACTGAGTCTAGAACGGAATGTCGAACTCCCCCAAGACCAAAAGTTTGGGAGATTCCAACACCAATTGTTTTTTAACATTTGTAATATTACATCCTTACCTAAAGTTCTAAATTAATTTCTTAAATTTAAAGGTTTAGCTAAAAATGCAACATTACAAAAAGTTTGAAAAATTAACATTAACATTTTAAATCCAGAATTTATATTCATATCTAAATTTTAATTCTAAACTGAAACCTAAATTTAAATTTTAACATTTAATTGCATACCTCAATGGTGAATATTTAAGCCACCTTGAGTCCCATGGCAAAAGAAAGTCAGGGTATGAATTAAACAGATAAATCAATTCAGAAATGAAGTGAACCAATAGGAGCTAAAAACACTGCATTCTGGTTTTTCAGAGGAACCTTCCCTCATTTAGATTGTTGATGTTCCTTCTCTAGTTTTCATACCTCCTTCCTCAGAGTCTAATCCAGCTTTACATAGGAAGCGTTCAGCATACAAATTAAGCAGATAAGGTAGTAAAATACAGCCTTGCCCGACCCCCTTGTCAACCGGAAACTGTTCTGTTTCTCCATACTTTATCCTGAAGGTGCATTATTGTTCTCAGTGCACTCTCTGGGGTGGAACAGATGGTTTAACTTACCCCTCCTTTTCTTTCCCACAGGCATTGCAGTGGTATCAGAGTCTTGATCCAAATCCAATCTTCTTTGGGTTTGCGGGGAAAGAGCTTATGTGAGACTACTTGTGTCCCTACAGGCAGACCAGGTAAGAAGGCTAGGAGTTTTGCTGTTTCTCCCTTCTTTGAAGTCTTCACTTCTACAGAATAATAATTTTTTAAAAAATGGAACTGAGGAGCACATGACAGCTTTCCTAGATCTTACTTCCTCTGACGTTTTCATCTGTTTTTATGTATATACAAACATAGCAAGAGAAGATTTATAATCAATGGTCTTATTCCTTTTTTTCAGCATTTGGTCTCCTCTGAGGAGTTCCTGTATATTTCATCAAAGGGGAGTGGGATCCCCTGAATCTGTGCCAGAGTGCTCTCTGTGAAGAAGTCACGATGGAGAATTATGACAACATTGCTTTTCTGGGTACAGGAGCCCATTTTAACTTTGGCGTATTCACCCCAAACGGATAACCTTCTTTTCCTGACTTTTTCCAATCCCCTTCTAAGATGCCAGGATGGAAATCAGTGTCATGATCACATGTCCTAAACTTCATTTCAGTGTCAGGCTTGTGTTTGGCTCATCCCTTTTTGTCAGTTTAAATTGTCTTTACAGGTATACTTCAGTTGACAAAGCCTCTGACAGAGAGATTACTTTTTACTAAGTCTTTTCACACATGCCTAGATCCCCCTTTCCTTCTCATCCTCTGGTTTTTTTTCCCAGCATTGCAGGGGGGGATGGTGAAAGGACTGGAGCAACACTTTCCATGTTGGGTTGCAGCAGCTTTGTCTGCAGTAAGCAGTGCAATAAACCATGGGCTGTGAAAAAGTGGAAGGCATTTTGGAAGATACCATCAAATGTTCTCTAGAAGGTTCTATATGTTTTTGTTTCCTTGGGCAAATCTTATCCGAGCTGCCTGATTCATTTCATCTATGCATATTATTAGCTTTAGGTAAAAGGTTTGCTGAAACATATTGAAACTGCTTTTTTGTGCGTGTTGCACCCGAGTCTTTCTGCTCAGTTCCTAATGCGATCTCCTTCCTTTGCCCAATCAGGTAATGAACAGGAGAATGATAATTTTAGGGAGGTTCCAGTGGCGTCACAGAAAACAACCAAGCCCATAGTGCGGAAAGAGGAGTGCAGAAATGAAAAGAAATCAAAAAAGCAAAAAGGAAAGCAATCAAAGCATGGAAGGAAGAAATCCCCTGCTTCTGAAGAAACTTCTATGTGTGAATCCCTGCCCTCACTGTCAAATCGGGAAGGAAAAAGAAGAACAAAGTGTCCTGTCTGTGGGAAAATGTTCCAATGCGTATCAAACTTAAATATACACATTAGAATTCATACAGGGGGAAAACCGTATGAATGCATTGAATGTGGAAAGTGCTTCAGTCGAAATGTACTTCTCCTTTCTCATCAAAGAACTCACACAGGGGAGAAACCATTCAAATGTATGGAATGTGGAAAGAGCTTCAGTCAGAGTGGCCATCTACATTCACATCAAAGAACTCACACAGGGGAGAAACCATATACATGTATGGAATGTGGAAAGAGCTTCAGTCAGAGTAGCCATCTACATTCACATGAAAGAACTCACACAGGAGAGAAACCATATAGATGCATGGAATGTGGAAAGAGCTTCAATCATAGTGGAAATCTAAATTCACATCAAAGAACGCACACAGGGGAAAAACCATATAGATGCATGGAATGTGGAAAGAGCTTCCGTTATAGTGGAAGTCTAAATTTACATCAAAGGACCCACACAGGGGAGAAACCATATAGATGCATGGAATGTGGAAAGAGCTTCAGTCACTGTAGCAGTCTAAATTCACATCAAAGGACCCACACAGGGGAGAAACCATATAAATGCATGGAATGTGGAAAGAGCTTCAATCGGAGTAGCAATCTACATTCACATCAAAGAACACACACAGGGGAGAAACCATATACATGCATGGAATGTGGAAAGAGCTTCAGTCAGAGTACCCGTCTACATTCACATGAAAGAACTCACACAGGAGAGAAACCATATAGATGCATGGAATGTGGAAAGAGCTTCAATCATAGTGGAAATCTAAATTCACATCAAAGAACGCACACAGGGGAAAAGCCATATAGATGCATGGAATGTGGAAAGAGCTTCAGTTATAGTGGAAGTCTAAATTTACATAAAAGGACCCACACAGGAGAGAAACCATATAGATGCATGGAATGTGGAAAGAGCTTCAGTCGGAGTGCCCATCTAGATTTACATCAAAGAACTCACACTGGAGAGAAACCATATAGATGTATGGAATGTGGAAAGAGCTTCCGTGATAGTGGAGGTCTAAATTCACATCAAAAAACACACACAGGGGAGAAGCCATATAAATGCATGGAATGTGGAAAGAGCTTCAGTTGGAGTACCCGTCTACGTTCACATCAAAGAACTCACACAGAGGAGAAACCATATAAGTGCATGGAATGTGGAAAGAGCTTTACTGACAGTAGAGATCTGTCTCATCATCATAGAGTCCACACACTGTAGAAACCATATGCTTGCACAGAATATGGAAAGAGCTTTTGTAAAAGTGGACATCTGTGTTCACATGAAAGAACCCACACAAGGCAGAAACCATATAGATATGCATTGAATGTGCAAAGAACTTCAGTGTGAGTACACATCTACGTTCACATCTCCATACAAGTGAAACCATATAAATGTATGGGGAGTGAAACCATAAAAATGCCCAAAACGTGGAAGGAGGGTACATCACAATTGTACATGTATTAAACTGGGAGGAACTTATACAAGTGAATTAATAGAATGTGGGAAGAGTTTCAGTAATGGCCACATGTGTGAAAGAACCCTATGGGGAAAAAACTGTAGGAATGCATGAAATTTATGGAGGATAAAAAGAATAAAGATTTTGAAAAGGACAAATCAGAATTTGAAGTGCTGCTTTGTACCGACGATGACCATCTGATTGCCAAATGATATAAGTTCTTGCTGAAAATAGCTATGGAAGAAGAGCAGGTTAAGGAATATATGAGTAATTGGGCCAAGAATTTTGGTCACAAGAGATCCATGAGTCAATGGGAAAGACTTTGGAAAGAAACTGAAAATATACTTTGCTATGATCTGCAAGAAAACTTGTATAAGATAATGATGATGTGCTGGTTATCTCACACCGGAGAGATTGTAAAAAATGTATAAGCGCATGACAGAGATGTTGGAAATGTCAAGAACATACTGGAACTTTGTATCATATGTGGAAAGCCTAAGAGGTTTTGGATGGAAATACAGAGTATGATTCAAAGAATTTTGAAATGCCAACTAGTTAAGATACCTAAATTATTTTTACTAGGAATTTGGAGTGATGAGGTTAAAATTGACAAAAAAAACATCAGAAATTGTTTCAATATATACTGCTGACTGCAAGACTTGTCTATGCAAAGTAATGGAAGAAAACTGAGATTCCATCAATAACTGAATGATTTAATAGATTGATGCAATTGTAGAGATGGATAAATTTTCTACCAGACAGAAGGGCACTTCTGATGAAGAATTTATTTCAGATTGCAGATGTTCAATAGAATTTTTAAGGATAAATGAGAGTGATTTTGTGATCTTAGGGTTTTGAACTTGCTCAATATGGTTTCTGTTCAATAAAACTAAAACAAAACTATTGTAGTATATTATTACCCTGAGAAAGATGTTGAGAAAAAATTAAATGTGATTACTAGTTGTTGCTAATAATATAGTGGAATTAAATAATAGTATTTTAATATAGTTAATAATATTGTTTTTTGAAATAGAAATTTATAGTATATAAGAAATTAGGAAATTTAGAAATTAAAATAGTTTGAGAATATAAGCTTTCGTATCTTGAAGCTGTTTGCAACAAGGGTAGGAGCCATTTTTAATTAGATGTAGGTTTTTTATGTTGTACTTTAGTTTAGTACAACATTATTAGTTTAGTTTAAGTATGGTGTGTATATATATATGCATTTTTTGTATGTTTAGTGTAATTGTATACATAGGTTGATATGTTATTTATCTTTATTATATATTGATTTGTTCATTTGTTTTTTATCTTGATGTGTTCTATGTATAAAACATTTCTGAATAAAAAAAACAGTGTGTAAGGAGCAGTGTGGTGTTAATGGCTTGAGTGTTGAAACAGGACTAGGGACGTCTGGGGGACCAGAGGTTCATAGAATAATAGAGTTGGAAAAGACCACAGGGGCCGTCGAGTCCAACCTCCTGCCATGCAGGAACACATTCCATTTTTTCTGCCTAAGTGTAGGACCTTACCTTTCTCTCTGTTGAAATTCATTTTGTTAGCTTTGGCCCAGCTCTCCAATTTGTCAAGGTCATATTGAATTTTGATCCCAATTTGGTGTCATCTTCAGATTTGATCAGCATGCCTTCTGCTCCTTCATCCAAGTTACCAGTGCGTGCGCTATCGTCTGTAGGTCTTTCTAGAAAGGAGTGCAGCTGACGAGGATCCCAGGCAAAACCGCTTTGACTAGATAGATCCATGCCCAGTTGGGGAGGCTGAGAGACAGCCATGGCTCTTGGGAGGGCTGTGTGTGAATGCCTATAGATCTGGCGAGGCAAAAGAAGGCAAGCTCTAGGGCGGAACCGCTTTCCATCCTCTGTGCCCCAAACTACCTCCAAACTTGAAGGGAGGGGCCCTCTATCTCTGTTTCCTTCTCTGCATCCAGTTTATTTTGGGGCTGGGATGGACCTCCTGTGGGCCGCCAGACACTGATGAACTGCAGGTCCCATCAGCCCCTTGGGCAGCATAACAAATGAGTGAGGGGTGCTGAGAGTTTGTAGCTCACCAATGCCGAGGACTGCAGGATCCCCACCCCTGCCTTGGAGCTAAATCCTGTGGGTAATTCCAACTGTAGGGGATTTGTTTCTTTGTGTTTTCTGATGAAGAATGAAGGAACCCAACAGAAGAGACACTTTGGCTTGTTCCACCTCCCCCCCTTTAATATCCTGTTCTTTTATTTTTACTACCCGTTTTGGGAGGAGACCCCTGTGGTGTTTCCTGCCTTAGGTGCCAAAATAACTAATCTGTCAATATAGTTGGAAATACTGGGAGTAAAAATCCAAAATACCAGCAGGACGCTAGCTAGGGCAAGGCTGATTAGGAGGACCTATGAGGAAAACCACCCACGCTGTTAAAGAAAATCTCTCTTCACATGAGAAAGCTAGCTCCTCAGGGAGCCAGGTTGTAACCTTTTCTTTCTCTCACGTTCAAGATGCAAAGAATTAATGAAACAAATGGGGGACTATGAAAAGTATCCATCTCTATTCTGAAGTGATGAAACACTGTTGGGGAGGCACCATGTGTTTTCCTCCACATTTGGCTAGTCTCTTTTGAATGAGGACTATTTGCTCTTGCAGGTGACCTTTGGGGATGTGGTTGTGTATTTCACAGAGGAAGAGTGGACCCTGCTGAATGGAAACCAAAGATCTTTGTACAACGAGGTCATGATGGAAAACTATGAGAATGTGAATCCATTGCCCTTCCCAAGGAGACTGAGGGTCCGGTCATAGTGCGCTGTCATAGTGCTATGATTCCACTTTACTTGTCAGGGCAACATCCTGTGGAATCTTGGGGTGTGCAGTTTTGTGAGACACTAGACCTCTCCGGTTGAGGATTCTACGTAATGTCTCCCTAAACAGCCAGTCCAAGGACTTCATAAGAAAGAACCATGGCAGTTAATGTTCTCTGTCCTCAGAGACCTCTCATCACATGGAGGAGCAATTTTGCAGAGTTTTTGGCAGAGTCCCTTCAACCCTTCAGTCCCTTCAGCTCTGGACACCCCTCCAACTTCCTCTTGG